>JADWOT020000009.1:16791309-16859309 GCA_036345935.2 Taenia hydatigena
GGCCTGCTTCAATTCACTCAGGATAGTCTGTCACACGTTGTCATCAGGCCTGGCAGTTGGTGAAGATCAACGTGCTCTGATTCCGCTACCTCCAGTGATGCAATTCAGAATTCTTCAGCTCTCCTTGGTGAATGACTCTTTTAGCTCAAAACAACAGTCAGCTCCTCTTTACTGTTCAATGATGGGGTGCATTTGTGTCGTCTGACGTCTGCCAACCCTTCGAATGTGCAAATCTTTGCAAACGGTTTCATTTTATCCACTGGTGCTTCAGCAGGAAGGCATGTCAGAAGGGAACCTACGGTTCAAACATTGGCGCCAAATGTCGTTCGTTGTATGGATTCATAGCAAATATTTAGCTTCAACTGTTATGTCTTTGTATTACATCCATACCGCCACAACGTGCAGCATTTTGCACAACTCCGACGGCTGTCGTCAAGCGATAAGCACTGGCATCGAATGATCCCTAAGCTAGATGCAGTCAAGCCGATGAGGCATCGTTAGCGGAGACTTAGTTTAATCACTGCTTTCGTGTTCATTTGCCCTAATGATACACCCATAGCTGCTCACCCCCACTTAATTCTCCTTCCCCAAGACGACTTCAAATTCTCCATATTTGTTAGCACAAGCCATCAAGTAGTGTTGGCATAGTCGCGTGGCAACAAACCGTAGGCAGAATGCCACAGCGCATGTAATGTGCTTGGAATGTGGTAGAGCCCTTCACCATACCCTGACAAAATCATCGGCCGCATCGTAGTTGCAGACAAATGCCTCAATGCAACGGTTTTACATCAGGGCGATGCGGGGTGATTTATATCCTCCTTTCTAATCATTTCTGAGACAAATTGGCTACTGTCATCTGGGTGGATGCAAGACGGGCATAGCTTGACTGGTATCTATCACAGGCTTAACGGACTCGCTCAGCAGCCGGCGAGATTCGTTCTTCCCGTTTTTGGTGATGTGAGTTTAGTGTATGCAAAGGTCGTCTGTGTTGTGCCTAGGGGCAGCTAAGGCTTTAAAGAGAGCACTGCAAATGTCATCTGCTGCTTTATCCGATAGCGGAACATTTGCGTTGGCTTCAGTGCTTTTCTAGTTGGAAAAGGTGTCTTCACAAAACTTAGACGAACTTAGACCCAGAGTAGAGAGGTGGCACCAAGTAGTACATTCCTAGCCACTTCTAGACACATTTGATTTCACCGCCTTGCTCTTTTTCCCTTTCCAGATTCCCAATGACTCCACTTTTTTGCCACCATATCGCTTCCTTTCGCAGGACGTAGGTCTGTGGAGGAGGTCCCAGTGTTCTCGTCTAGCACAAAATTATAACAAATCCACCGCCTTTTGCCTAATGCGTACATTTAAAGCAACACAGACAGTTCAGTGCCTGCGTGACATGATGCCAAGCAGACATAATAGTGACAAAAGCAACAACTTAATGAGAAGTAACCATAGCGACGAACCACACGACTGTCTCTTGCTTCCATGCTCAAGGCACCTAAACGAAGAATTGTCTTTCTGAAAAAGACTGCCCGTGATGCATCCTAATGGAATCCCATCAGACATAGCACTATGGTATTCCGGATGGAACAAACACTTCAGTTGCATAAGCTTCTTCTGACCATAGACGACTTTAATAATTTACCATTAATTAAATCCGTGAAAGCGAAAGACATTTTCAACCTGTGTGCTTTCCTTAAGTGAGTCAAATGATGGCTAGAATCGTCGACCCAGACATTTTCGTAATGTTTCCCGTTTGTAGACAGCTTGCGCAAACACTTTTCCCACCGCGCTACCATCTCATTCGTCTTTTTCAAACACTTAGCCCACAACCTCCCAACAGTCTCCTAAATAAACTACTACGCAAATCATTTAGGTGCTCAGGGTTGTGGTTGTGGTAGTGAATTGCGAAAAAAAGGCAAAGAGGAGAATCTTACGGCGCATGTTGCATACCAGCGTGCCGAATACACATTTTAAATCACAAATACTATGGTGCATGAAGAAATAACACCTTCCGATGCCGCATGTCATGATGGCAACACAGTTAAACATGAGGGTTTTGTAGTTAACACAGATAAGTCGAGGTCAATGAGGCGTGACCAGGTCGACCAGTGAGTCGTCCGCATAAGAGCTTAAACCCATCTCTATGAGGGCTTAAAAAAAAAGAACGCTGAGCTCTCTCGTCATTCTCTTTAGCTGTCCCTTAGTTGGCTGCTGTGGTCAATCGAATCAGACAACATTTCTGCGGTGCATATACCGGCTAGGGTTGTCGAGGCGGCATCCGCAACTACAACCGTTGCAATTTATTATGCCATGGTTTTGACAACTCTGCCTTTCCACAGAATGTAATGCAGCGGAGACTGTGGCTACTGCAGTGGATGTGAAAATGGGAAGCACGAGGACTTTTGTGGCTTGACGCAGTGTCGAGCTAATGGCTGCTTCATCGGTGGCAACTGCCAAGTTGTCAGCCACAATGGCGTTTGCCATTGCGCTGAGAACTGGAACACCCTCTACTAATCCGCAAGGATCGCGCATCAAGGACTGGGATAAGAAACTGCGATCTCTGGATATGGCTATGAACACATGATGATGCGCGGTGTGTGCAAAGCTATGATTATCTTATGCAATTGCAACACAAAATCCAGGCTCTCCCACTTTGGTGTGCACTGTGGATCTGGGTGTTCAAGTAGTGTCCCTGAACAACTCAAACTTGAATCAGCTTCTACCGTCCGTGTACCCAGTGCTTCTTCAACCTGCATTGATGTAGCTACGTTTCCAGTGCGCGCTCACATGCATTAGTCAATGATTGCCAGACTGCCAAACATGAAGGACATCTAGGAAAGTATAAAATCCAGTGCGATCATCGTAACTACACCCAATATCGATAGCATGTTATTCAGTATCACGCCATGATACGTTGTGTGCCTAGCCGGAGGCAATTCGCCACGCAGCCTGATGCAACGACGTCGGAGCCTTTTAATCAGATACCCAAGGAGGTGAAACCGTTAATGCCAAGGTTAAACAGATAATTTATCAACCGTGTCAAGTGTTTTAATTCAGAATGTCAATAGTTTGCTAAATCCAGTTCCAAGATTCGTTTAGTTTATAATCAAGAACCATCAAAATATTCACAGCCTTCTGGGCAATATGGGTGCGGGGAATCTTCTGTGCATAACCGTGCACGTTTAAGAATTTGACAAAAATTTTGTAGAAGAGGAGTCCCAACACATCGGAACTCATTTTCGACAAACTGCTTAACATCTTTGAGCGCTTGGAAGCCATGGATGCCGAGACATTTCAAACTCCCATGGTTGAACTGCCCTCCTATACGATTTGCGAAACCTCATTGCACCACTCCTTCTCCTTGAAGTAAAACAATGCTGGATGTTTCGTAGCCACCTGGCGGCTGCCAGAATGTAGCGCATTTCAACATCAAACAAGGTTAGCAACCAAAATTTAATCAGGTGGTGGAAAAACGATGGCGCCCCAGCAGTCAGTGACCAAATAAAATAATTTTCCTCCCCCGCCTTATTCCTTCTCCCTCTTTCCTCCATTCAAGCATATCATACCACCTATGAGTGAGACAACAAACACTTCATTGCTCCCCTTTCTCCCCATAATGTTAGATGCCAAGCGCACTTTTCCGCAACTGACCTTTTTACCCAGACGATAGTCACCCAATCCTTTTATATAGTACTTCATAAAAAAGGGATTTCCAACCCTTGCACACGCATACCTAATTTCTTCTGTTGTGTCCGGTTTCGGCTACGATGACTTGGGTGATCATGTTTCTCCAATCGGGTGAGCTGGTTGTAATACTTAATTCTTTAAATGCGCTTTGTAGGTCCGAGGCGGAGACTCGCTGGAGCGTGACACATCCTCGGCCTGAACCCCATATCTCGCCTAGCTGTATTTATCACCCCCATATACATTAAAGATGTCTAAACGTACGCAGACTTCTGCTATCGAGGGTAACCAGGAGGGATAGGAGGAACCCTCTACACTGGTCTTTGAGCTATGCCAGCAGTACCTAACCTTTGCTTGCTGAGCATATTTATATTTTCTACCCCAGTATTATGCCTTCTTTTGCTTCCAATGAATGCTTTGAACGCTACACAATAAATTGCTCAACTGCTTTCCAGTTTTGTTCCACAACAAAGAATTTATTGCTGTGCTTTAGCACCCCCATTCTCCAGACTTATTTGCTTTTTACCAACTACGTTTCCTTTGCCATCGCGACCCATTAGCGTGGCATTATGATGTTCTCAAGGTCGTCGCCGTCCTCGTCTTACGGCAAATCTTCTCCACTATGAAGCGCTACGGAGAAGCATCAACTCATCTTCGAATAGCTTGAACGAGTCGGTTTTCTCTCAGCTCCGTAGCCCACAGTAGCGTGTCTCCAGATCATACAACGATGCAACGTCGCGTATTTATTTTAGAAGCAATCTGCGCAAAACTCAACCACACACAAGTAATTAAGCTAATTTTTAAGCAAAATTGTCCGTCAGGCCTGCCACAACAAATTTTGGGCTCTGAAAAACAACTAATGCTCTCATAGCTAATACCTTCAGTCCATTTTCATCGTGACAAGTCGGATATAAAAACATTTCATGTTATCTCTGATTTGATATTTCTATCACATACTTGTATCACAATGTGCAACTATCAGCTCCACTCTGTTTCAAGACCAATGTCGACAAGTGCAGGGAAGTAGGGATGCCATGCCAACGAGGCAGTCGTAAAGCCAGCAGACCAACACAACTTTTGGCAAAGACCGACTGCAGACACACCAACAGGTGTTATTGAAAGGCGTTTAACAAACAGGTCTCCCACAATGATCTCCATCCTGTCTGGTTAGTTCCATCAGCGCATCATCTAACTCCACACAGTTGCCCAGTGGTGGCACTAGCTACCACGTCTGCTTAAAGGAACCGCGTGCTGAAATGACAACACAACACCATTTGGGGTTGCCCTGCAGAGGAGATGGTGTTACGATAGTAATCAAGCAGTATGCAGACTTCCCTCCCTTCTCACCCACTTGGCATATATGCTCACGTACTAAGTGGTTAAAGGCATCTCGTCTTCTTTCTTACACAAACACCCCCCTTCCGCTTCATACCCATCGACCCAACCACCCACTAGTTACACATTCTGCACCTTCTAAAGCCATTCTCAAGGCTAAGTGACAGCATGCCACTCCTTCTAAAGACTCAAGACACCTCAAACAGCAGGCAATTTACCTCAAAATGCAGCCATTACCTGTGCTGCCAACAATTAACTGCGACCCAACAAAGCAAGAACAATTCTACACCTCCTGAAGCAAAATATGCCGCAATGTCACATAGTCATACAAATGAGCTAGGGCTAGCAAATCTTCGCTCCACAATAAAACGTCTCTACCACCAATTCGTACATACGTACTGCAGCTTTCTCAGATTCTCCCCTCCCCGAAGACAAAAAGGAGGCATCCTACCCGGGCAGAATAAACACATATGCATTCAACACACCACTCCGAAAAGGTACAACGATGGCGCAGTTAAGTGACCTCATCACCAAAATCTGTCGTTCAACGAACCACCAATGCATAACACGGTCCACTTCACCCTGTCCAGCGCCATCCTCCGTGCTCTCCTCGGGAAGGCCACTGTGTCGTCAGTCTCCTCATCTCCCATGCTGCAAGCTGATTCCGTATGGGATAGGAGAGAAATGTGCTAACCATCACGCGTGTCCATCACCAGTAGAGGAAATATTGGCCTAAAAGCCATTAGTCAAACTCCTGTCAACGGTGCGGCATCGCAACAACTACAGTGGCAGTAATTAAGCTTTGATATAGCTATCAGTCCAAACTCCACTGTCACATTGCAAGCATGCAAAGGGAAGCGAAACTACTTGTCTCAGACAGCGAAAATACACCCGCTACCATCTAATGGCAGATCGCCGTTAAACAACGTCCACACGAACACACAAGAATCCCAAAATCACACAATTTTGAGTGACACAAGCTGCACAGGGTAGAATCTGCGAAAATAAGCGGCGCATGAAGTCGTTGGGCAATTTCCGTTTCTCGTATACATTAATCACACTCGGGCAATAGGTGGTCGTCCCACTCACTGCAACGCCCACATGTGAGCGTCATTAAAAACACCCCCTAAATACGCGTCGACAACTCGTGTCGAATATGACAATGGGTCGTACAGACAATAATGCGTACACATCAAAGCATCATAACTACACTCTCAATTGTTTCACACCTGCTTCATATCGCCACCACCTCATGTCATGGTGGCAAAAGCAACAACGTCTTAGCATCTTTGCTCTAACAAACGAAAAAAACCAATCATTGCAAGAAGATGATAGCATCTGATCGACTTATCTTACATGCTTACCAGATTACAGGTTCGCTATTGTTTCGTTCTCGCCTGCCACTCAGACCACACTCATCGCTAATAAGGCCTCCTCCACACTAGGGAATGTAACTTTCGGTAATTTTAATCGGTCGAATAACTGCGACCCCACAGCCGTCGGCGATGGCATCCATATTCCCCTTTGCCATTGCCACCGACGCCGAAGATAAGTGTTGTTGGTAGCCTAATGAGTCTGCGATGTAGTTAAAAAGCGGCCCACCATCATCCACCATCCCCACAATCTCATCAAATCAATAAGCACACCAAAAAAGCCAACAGCACCCCAATTAAAAAGGGCACTGCAAAACATAGAAGGTCGCATATTACACCAAGTGACTATCGAAACAAGTCAATGTGCTATTGAGTGACATCTCGTCTACGCGTTCCATCACAGTTGTACAGCATCTGCACTCGAGAGCCATAGGAGGATGAGCACCAGCAGCTTAGTCAATGCAGACGGGCTTCGCCTGACTCCCTATGGCCAGTGGGCAGGAGTACATGCGCTTGCAATTTACTTCTGTGCAAATCGCCACCCCACACATCGATCACCCATCGCATCACAAACGCAATCACATCAAGAGTAGCCACGCACCACCCCAGACAACTTCGACTCCAACGCTGACTGTCTGCAAAATACTCACACTTCCGCTACAGAACAGTCCCAAGCCCACACTTCACCAGACAGTCAACATGATAAAAACTGCTACTCGTAAAAAATCCACTGGCACATCCAGTCACTACCTGCATCTCATGCATGCGGCAACCCTAACGTCCTGCCTCACACCCACCATATACTCCTCGTCATCAACTCCCAAACGGTAAACAACAAACACCCACTGCTTCACCTCCATGCAATCACATCACAGTGCACACTGATAAACCCAACACATCCCCTCATCCCCCCTCCACCTCCTCATACGGCTTGCATACCACAATGCCATCCACATGCAACCACCAAAACACCTGGGCAGTGGAGGTGGCGACCCACTTTTCCTTTGAAACAGACAGACATAAACAACCATGCGTCATGACAGACTTCCCAGGTCCGCTCGATACCGTTCAAGGTGCAATCTGCCAGTGACCTACGTCAACCGATGGCACCGAAATCTACTTCTGCACCCACGCACCACCTCGGCACTATGCTCCTCACAGACCCGTGCAAAATAAACAAACAAATAACCAAGCAACCCAATCCCAAAAATATGGAATTAAACATGGGATAAGCTGCATATAGTAAGCAGGAGAACATTTTACTTAGGCTATTCAATATCTTATCTGATAACTAAACATCGTACCAGCTGGTTCTTCATCATTCTTCGCGTTGCATATTCAATCTGTTCCCTTCCTCATGTCTGCTCACCTCCTACAGCATATGTCCTCGCTTCTCCACCACATCCTACCTCGTCAATGCCTCCCCAATTACGCCGAACTTGTAGGAGCCAAAAACAGTGGGCCAGTAGTTGCTCCATCCCTGTCGCAGCCTCTAACAATCTGCAATAGAGAAATGAAAGCACCACATCTATACACACCCGTTCAATCACTTCATGTTTACCAACATATCGCGCATGGTTTGACATTCAGTGAGGTAAGTTACAGTTTTACAACTGCATTGCCTACAGCGCGTCTCCAATCGCCCTGTCAGCGCCCCGTTAAAACTAACCCAATTAAAAATGTGACTAGGAATTTAAAGCTACTCAATTCCAATGCACAAAGGTCCATTACAGCAATTCGGAAAAACAACTTCATTTCTCCTAGACCCAGTCCTTTGTGCCTGGCTCAGAACCGGACACCAAGTCATGTCGAAGCCGAACCCACGATTAAGTGGCTACTTATATCTTACACATGCGCTGCATTAAGGAAAGGTCAAAACAACCAAGGACTCAGGTTTCAACCGCTGATGTAGATGTTAATAGGTAGTTCCAATGCGAAGTGTCCAACAAGCGCAATCTAATATGCCGACATGAGTGTAATAACCTGGACAATCCAACTTCCGCTACGCACCAATTATGAAAAGGTTTGGCGATCTAGGGCAAAAGAAAAATACTTATCAAAAACGCGAACATTAAAACATTAACACGTCAAAGGGAATGATGACAATTCGTAAATTGAGATTCATTCTCACCTGAGCAACGTTCGAAGTGATGGCAAAGGCGGAATTCATATTTTGTGTCAGCCAATAGTGCCTCTACACTTATAACAGACGCTTCACCAAGGGAAGCAAATTTCCATCGAATTCAGTGTCTCCGTTGTCCTTAACAAGAAGAAAAGCCAAATAATAAGCACATCTCCAACTGCATTCAGCAGATTATGCTGCAGTCGTCAAAATCTACTGTTGGTAAAAAAAGTCCATTTAAAACTACCGCAACAGTCTAAATAAATCGCCTAAACCACTTCGCAGCATTAAAAATTGCCGCAATTTCGCATAATATCCAACAGTAACGCAATCCTTTCCTTCGCGATTAGCTTAGCGTATAGGCGCGTGCAGAATCGAATGGGTATGTGTATGCATAAACGCTTTCCAAAACGACTGATAATAATTCAACAACTTAGTGGACTCTCAACTTCTTCCACAAATCAAGCTCCATTAATAAGTCGGTGCTATAAAAATAACAAACCATTCAATGCAAATAGTAATATCAGTTTCCGAAGTATCTGACCAACCCACACGATAAACTAGACGGATAACAAATACCTCCCTGCAAAGGGCCATAGACTGACCACGAAACACTCGTACGCCGAGCCGTGATAATATCGAACTTAGCAATGCATTCGAACACGAGTGATATATTTACGCAAAAAATAACAGCCCTCTCGCGCATAATTTATTACAAATCATTGTTGCATTCAAGCAATCATTAACATCACTTTGATGCACTATCGTATAATTACTAGCACAGTTAATCTGCGCACATTTTTGCAACCCCATTAATAATAGATGAATTAACTGACTTTCTTTATTCCCTCTCTAAGCCCTGATGTAACACGAAATTTGTCTGCTTCAACAGCTAAAAAGGCTGGGGTGAAGAAACATGCATTTAATGCTACTAATGGTTTGTGCTGAGATGTGCCTGAGTGCAGCTGGCATTTTTTCCAAGCCAATGTAATTCTATCCAAAATTTTGATTAGCTGCAATCTTAAGGCTGATACCAATAGCTATTGCTAAAGTTAGCTTTTTGCATAACGAATAGCCTTTGCATATATCTGGCGGTGCACATGAAAATTTGGGGTTTGCTAAGATTGTTGTCGCTGTTCACGGCTTGCACTTTTCTTTAAAGGAAGCGGATATGTGAGTATCCATTATAAAACGTGTTTTATTTGTTCACTTTGTGTATGTCTAGAAGTGTAGCTTGACGTGAAAGTGTGATTAGGGTTTCTTGGCTTGCTGCATTCATAGTATCTGTGTTGCCTGTGGTGGCATGCTCGAATTCTTTTGTCTGCTTTGACCTAATACTAGTATCGACATTTTCCTTCTTGGCGTAGGTGACTTGTTGCAATATGATTAAGTTTGCTTATTGTTGCGGGTGTAAGTTCCTTTGAAATTAAGACAAATAGTGAGGGTTCGGATTTTCTTGTTGGCTACGCGTCTCATTTGTATGCATGAAGTAACTTGTCGAACTATTCAAGACGATTCTAAGGTAGCGTTTGAGGTTCTACAATGATTGTTTTGGGAGGCCATAAAGTTGAGACGAGGAAATCCTAACCTTGATTGTTTTAATGCTACAAGTATGGGCAAATCTGTTGGGAAGAACTAATAAATGATGCAACAATTGTGGAATTTAGTTTTCTGTGTCTTGATTTGGCCTTTATTGCATCAGCGGATTCAAAAATGTGAATGATTAGTAATACTAGCAGTTAAACGTGAAGGTTCGCTTACAAGAAAGTGGCTCGCGGTGCCTCCTTTCCTATGATTCAGTCCAGACAACTGTTGTTGACTTTGATGAAAAGTAAGCGCAAGCACTCACGTGCTGACTTTGGTTGATCGACCCAGAAATTTATTTTTTTCCCGATGGCTCTAAAACAAATACTAATGAAAATATTCTATTGTTGGGATTAGAAAGGATGCATTATGATTTAGTCACCAAAGTGCCGAAGCGTCAGCTTGTGCTATATTTTCGCTCTGCTATCTGATTTGAGCTTTTTACTGTAGGGATTTCATCTTAGTGTAGGTAAATCCCGTGCAGTTGGTCAAAGCTAAAACAGAGTTGGGAGAATTTCTTCATGAGGACACTTTTTTCGTCCTCTCGAAAGGCCTTCGCTCTCCGCTTCTCAGCTGCAGGGGTTGATGAGGACGTCTACCCTGTACGATGCAGTCATTGGAGAGTTGAAAGAGTCTGCGCTCCTTCGTCGTCCATATTGATAGCGTGCACTTCATTCGGCGCTCCTTGTGTGAGGCAGCAAACCGCAGTCTCATGGCAACGAGTACGTGCGTGGAGGCGAACAATCAAAAGGCTGTTTTTTTTTTGGTGGAACTAAGGGTGTCAACTACTCGACCCCTTTCTCATCTCCTTGCTGAGTCGTGGGTGCCGCTGATGCTTTGGTGACTGTCGCCCAGTAGTAGCTACAGTAAGTGTTTGCTCTCCCTCTCCCCGCACCAACGCAGCACATTTTGTGTCCTTACTTTTTTAAATAGGCTCGAAGCCAACCATGTATTGTTAGTTCCTTATCGGTTTGTAATAATTGGCTGAATTTAAGGTCGTGAGGTAGGCGTGGGATCATTTTTGGTAAGGAAATGCACTTATCTTTTTGTGAAGAATTTTTTGATGTCGATTGAATAATGAGGCACCTGGGCTGTGGTAAAGCTATTGTGATAAAGGTGGGTGAAGTCTTGCTGCGTGAGCTAGTCATCTCTTTTCTGTAGTGTGCTGTATATTTCGTTTTTTCAGACGCGTTTTCGCTAGTGCGTATTTCTTGAGTTAAACGGAAGCGAGCCGATGCAACACGTAGGATTGTAGTGTTTTCTGTTCTTCAAAGCCCCTGTGACTTATTCTTTTCTGCATCATGATTCATTTCACATTTCCCTTGTGTTTTCGTTGTATTTTTGTCATTCGCTTCCACTTCACCATGACCCTACTTTTCTTACAGACAAGGAATGGGATACGGCAAAAGCAGTGATCAACAGCCAATTGCTGAACCTACACCCCTCAACCACCTTCAGCCTCGTGCTGCAGCACTATCATCGCGACCACGAAGCCGGAGATCGCTGGCGGTCTCCTCGACAGCTCAGTCTCCTCCGTCTCTATCGCATCCACCATCTACGCAGACGGAGTATAGAGGTTTACGACCAGTGTGTCTTTGACGTTGCCTCTCTTGCTGTATGTCCAGCCCATCAAATTCCCTACTGCAGTGGTAACTCTTACCCGTTAACCCTTCACTTCTGTGCACTCTTTTTGTTTGAAGTGGCGCGCATTCATGCCACCATTAATGAGTGGTCAGTTGTTGCTACATCTGAAAGTGAAATCACATTAGCTGATGGTTCTGCTACTATCGCTACTTCCTCGTTGCCTGTCTGTGAAGTTATGGATTTGGTTGCACGGGCTGTGGAAGTGGCGGAACCTGACGAACATGTGGTTCTCGCTGTTTGTTGATGCCTTGCAGGAGGGAAGGAAAGGAAGTTTGAGACTTGCTTTGTCCAGGGTGTAAGTTTCTCTTCCTACACCATGTATTGATAGTAAATCTAATCTAGGCATTTGATTTTCTTGCTTTCTTTAAGTTAGCCGAAAGCTGCTGAAGATTTTTACCAGTTGACTGTTGCCTCGATGCAGTTGTGGATTTCACTGCGCATGAGTTACTCTTTGGCAAAATTAGTGGGCCTTGTTGACTAAGACTCTAATATATCGGGACTGGTGTCTGATTGTCGAATGTGGACGATTGTATCGTACAACGAACTCGTGTTTTGTCAGCCCACTCGGGTGACTTAAATAGTCAGGATCTCTCAATTCTCGATTGATAACCTTGAATTTGAGTCGTTCTGACTTTGTGCCGCGGTTGTGATATAACCTGCCACTAAAATTAGTCAACCCTATGCAAACTGTCTTGCGTCGTTTTTAAATGCCTATAATGTGTTTGAGTGGTTAAAATGGGGGAATATTTATTCGCTTATCACCTGCGCCTTTGCATTGGATGATCGAAAGAGTTCGTACGGTTTTCGATGGGACCTGTTAGAGAACGTTGTATGGATGTGATGGTGTCTGCTGCTGCCGCTTTGATGGCTGCTACCCTCTGGTTGAAGGCGATCGGGATGTGGCACATCTCTTTTGGCTGATGTCATGCGAGACTGATGTGTGAGCAGCGATGCGACAGTTGGTTAATCACCCCTACGCCAGCATCGAAGCGGCTGTCGTGGTGGTGGATGCTGAGCACATGACTGCCATTCACATACCAGAGGGTAGGATTGATGGGCCATGTATTTGTTGCTCCCGTATCTCCTTCACATCCATGTAGGGTGGTTCTCTGGCTGAGCGACTGGGTGGGAGAAAAGCTGGGATTGCTGGGGATGGAAAATTGCACCATTGTTTTCTCCTAAACGGTCCTCTTACAGGTCTGGAGTGCACACCACTCTATCCTGAAAAGGCTGTGCTTCGTTCATATTTATGATGGAATGCAGACGCAGTTGTTGACAATGAATTGTTTGCTTACAAAGACCGAACGTTGATGATACCTTCGATCTGTCTACTCGATGAGATTTTAGTACAACTGGGGGATGTTTGAGAGAAACTTCATAAGAAGGCGATTGGAGGCCATTCTTCACTACTGCAATGCTTGCTAATGAGAAGGCGCATGCACGAGATTGTGGGATTAGAGAAGACCGGCCTTACAATGTGTACTACTGAAGCAGATGCCTTTTCTACATTATAGCGACCAATATAAAGGTCTGGTGAGGCGAAGGTGCAGACGCAGATGCATCGGTGGAGGATGACGGAGAAGCAGTGATGGTGGAGTCTGTGGTACGTGGAGAATTGGCGTTGTCGTCAAACGCAGCACTGGAGGCTACGCGCAGCTAGGTGTCGGAGGGGCTGGATGCAGCCTACCGCAAACATGTCGCCTCAACTGCCGCCATTCGGACTGCCTCGGTGGTACAGGAAGTGAGGCTGGCAGAAATGGGGAAGGAGCCTTAATCGAGTCCAGGCCATCGCCATGGAATTGGAGGCAAGAGTAGCTGAGTTTCTAGTTATGCCTGTCGTCCTATGTCACCTGCATTTGTAAGCTTTCATCGTTCTATTTGCCCATTCATAATGCAAAGTACTCAGCCACTTCATATCAATTTGTATCCCGTGTTCACATAGCCATCTATCATTTGTTCTTCATCGATTCATTTTCTTCGTTCACTCCTGACTTTTGTATTCAACTCAACAACTTGGTTTTACCTGCTCGATGTTGCACCGATGCTTCTGATCAAGTCATTTGGTGAATCTCGTGTTAAATTTTCTGGCAGTGCTCTTGGATTAGTCGCTTGTTTTGAGACTGCCCTAAGAGTTGCCTTCGAGTTTACGTGCACAGCGTCTCCATTGGTGAGGCATGTGGTTGAAGTGTAGAGGTGTTAACATGTTTGAGGTTGGAAGGGGTTGATTTGTTCTAGGTGTGCGTAAGCAACACTAATTCAGTCGACTCCAACGCAGCTGTCAAGTCTCTTGTGGCTATTAATGAGTTTGTCCCATCTGTAGACACTGAGCGCGCGTCTAGCTAATGAGCAGATCTGGGAGTCAGTGGGCAATCGTCAGCACGTTCAATGTGTGCTTACCACTTGAGAGATTGATTTGGGTGAAAAGGCAAGGATGAAGGCGTTTTATGTGAAGGGGGAGGGTGAAAGGCTAGTGCATGTAGCATTCTCTTCTTACTGTACGCGCACGAAATGCAGATGGAAATGGTGACGCAGTAGCACTGCACTCTCCTCGAAGTGACTGACTTGGAGCTTAAGACTGGCAAAGTACACTCCTTTTCTTCGCTCCTTGGATCCCGTTTGTTTGCATCCATCGTTTGGCGTCAAATTCAGTCCAAAGTTGGATTGACCTTGCCAGAGACTGGAAAGCGGTTCGATTGCCTTCTCATGTTGACCTCTTTGCCTCAATATAGCCTCACTGCATTCATCTGTAATTTGTGCTTCGAAAGCTCACGACCAGCCTGTGCTTACCACAATGTGGCTACAACTTGTCATGTATGGGCCAGTTTTTGCCTACTGCGGAGGATTTGTGCATTGTATTCTCAGAAAGCAATTGCCATCGTTGTCTATCAGTGGTCACTCTATAATGCCTTTTGAGGGCACAAATGGTTCTGCAAGCCTCACCACTACGGCGACTGACGATGGCTACGGTAGGAGAGACGAGATCATACAAGAGAGAACCTGCAAGTGTCCTGAGCTTAAATCAATGGCATTTGATCGAGAGGGAAGGTTGACGAAAGGCGTAGAGGCGATGTCGGATTCCATAAATTGGACAAGGCGATGGAAGAGGATTGTGATGAAGAGTAGGAGTGGAGGGAGGAGATTCCTAGATCTCTCAAAAGGTAGCAAAAGGGAAGGTAGCTGATTGTGGTGAAAAATGCAAGGATTGGTGGGGTGGAGCTGTCGGCTCTTTTCAACCACGTGAAGGCTGCTCTAGCTGCTGCTGGTGGAGGTGCTGGACCATTGTGTGGGGCTACGCCTGTGCGCATTTCCATTCAGGCATCCCTGACATTCGCCTAAACAACCATTTAGTGAGGACGCAGCCCACCTCTCTCAAATCTGCGTTACCATTTACTAGTACGCTAATGCCTGAGCTGTAAATTTGTGGCAGCCTTTCACCCATTCGTGCATTTCTTGAGGGTCGATTCACCTTCAAAAGCACGGTCGACATCGCACTCCTGCTTGAAAGTGCTTTCTTTATTCGGCGAAAATGCTTGCAAAATCTACTAGGAGGGTTGTTATAGCCATAGGAGGGAAGGAAGGAAAGAAGGGAACGAAGTCAACGTTGGAGCAGGTGGTAGGGCAAAAGATGGTGCCTTTTCAATGGTGGGTCGTGGGGGAGTAGAGAGGAGTCAGGTCTTCCAGTTCCATGTGTGCCTTGTGGAAGACGTCTCCACTTCTTATTGTAGCATCAATGCTTTTGGCAATGGTGGTGTAGTACGTAGCTGAACTCAATACTTGTGGTCCATTGGGAATTTGGAGAGTATATGGGTGAGGGAGATGACGGTTGAGAACTTATGCGTTTGCTGTGGAGGTTGATGGTATCGATCCTGGCATTTGTGGTTCTGTGTGTTTTTTTTTTTTATTCTAGCATTCAATTGGATTTCCTTTGGATGCTTTTACTGCTGACGATACTTACTTTTACTACCATTCCGGATGCATGCACTTATCTTACCTCCTTCAACCAGTTTTGTTGTGCTTTACAATGCATCAGTTTTCATGTCTACGTAGTTGCTGTGCTACTGATGGGTTTGTAAGTAGCTAAGACTAAGGATTCTGTGGAGCATCTGCTAGCAGACGAGCTCAAATGTTTCAAAGACACGTCAAGCATTATTCTTTGGGGTTGTGGACACTTAAAGAATGGGCCTGCTGTCAGTTGCCTTCCACATCAAAGAACTTAGAACCTGATTGTAGTTAATCTTCCTCTGTAGTGTTCAACATCAAATGCGGCACGACGATGCAATTGGGAGGGGGTTACATGTTGTCATCATTAATTTCGGTAGCAACAAACTACTTCTATGTTCGCTAATTTGCCACCGTTAAATGCAGATGCGCATCGAGAAAAAGTTATCCTATGAGGGCGGATTCCGTTTAAGACACGTGTTGATCACCCATTGTAAGCACCTGCAACAAGTAGGTCTTGGGAAGAGAGGGCGATTATTTTAGGGAAAGGATCAGCGCCTGACACCAAGATGAGTCCAGATTATTCCAATGCAAACGTGACACTGCGCTTCACAAATGATTTGAAACAAGAGGACGAAAAAGCTGTGCGAATTTATTAAATTAAGGTCGAATGCGGTTGTGCATTACATAAAATTGGGCCGGAAGAAGCACAGTCACTACAGCCCGAGGTGTGGTTAGCCGCAACAGGTATCACATCTGTTGGAACGTACTGGGTGAACTTGAGAATGGGCAGTTTTGATGGTGTTAACAGGCTCATCGGTTGCCTTCGCATGACCACTTCCCCATCAATGTGTGCATAATGCGTAAGATTGTGGAAATGGATGTAACTTGAAATGTGTACAAGTCTTACGCCTCCTAACTCGAATTATGCTGCTCATTGTTAATTGCTTTAAGGCAAGAACTTTTCCATCTAATTTGCGCAGCGTCGGACGAAGGATCGGTGATTCCATTACTGCGAGGCTGAATGTGGGTCAGGTAGACACTGGCAAATCTTGTTGATGCAAGGCATGAATACTCGCTTCTTGCGTTTACATCTCCTTGTACGATATTTTCCTTTATTCGGTGGAGTCCCGCAGACAAGACGAAAGTGAGTAACAGCCCTTAATAAGGCGACACTATCCTCTGACAAATCCAATGAAGGCTCTCACTCTCACTTCAAGGACACAAAGCTAGCCATTCAAGCGGTCCGTCCTTAACCTACCAGTATGCCACCTACGATGCTGATAGGAGTGCTTTGACCTATGTTCTACGTGACTACAATCTACGTTCCATCCTTAGTCAGTGGAAGAGTAGATTCAAGCTGGGCTGTGTCCAATGCCACTCTTGTAAGCCGTCGCATTGTCATCTGATGAAGAGGACAGTCGTGTAACAGTTGTCCACCAATCACAAACCGCGATTTCATGAGACAGCGTAAAAGCAGTAGAAGGAGGGAGGAAAGACTAAGTTGACGCATCTTTTTCACAAAAGACTCCGTGCCCACGCATTGAAGGTGATGTAAAAAAGTGGCTTGTGAAAGTGCTCGCAAATAAGTCACTTGGGTACTTCAAGACAGTGTTTGCAAGGAGAACAGTCAGAGGAGATGAATGGCAGGCCTTTATTATCGTCTGTGGTTTGTAATCAAGCAGGTGGTGTTGGAAGGTTATGACCCAAGTGCAAGTATTATTGAATGGGATGAATTGTTTCTTGCAAATCTTCTTCCATCTCCTGCGCTGCCCTCTTGAATGATGTTCACTGAAATCCACTTAAAATGTGCGATGAGATTGCACCCGGTTCCGAGGTTCGAAGAGAATGCTTATAATTCAACCTCAATTTGCACAGGGGTACCCGCGTAGACATTGTAATAGGCTGACACCAGATCAGACATAATCAGTAAGGAGAATAAGAGCTCTGGTAGAAAATAGCCTAGCGAAGAAAGTCTGTTATTTTACCACCACCATTCGAGTGTGAGGAGCCCCAGGCACCACCGAACTGATAATTGCAAACATTTAGTGCCGCCAGTGAGTTCAAAAGCTAAAATGAAAAGACGTCTCTCTCCATTCACTTGTTCGCGTTCTACTACTATTGACGTAATAGCATGTTTTTCGGCGCGGAAATCTCCTCATCGTGCAGAAGCGCCGACTCACGTCGTGGGCTGCGAGGTAAGTGAATGAGAGCCAAAAGCGGTTGCCAGGGGAAAGTGAAAGACATATTTGCCTATAAATTGTAATGACCTATCAGTGGACAGTGCTGCTGCTTGTCCTTTTCTTGCCTTCATATCCCCACCACCCATTTCGTTAACAGCCTCTACGCGAAGGCTTGTTCAAGCCACCACCGAATGGGTGAGTGGCCTGTGCTCTTCTCAGCAGACGCCTCGTTGCTGACTCACCCGCCTTCAGTGGTTGGTCAATGGTTGTTGGATCAATATAATCGATAAGACCACCTGCCGTGCATTCGTTGCGTATTGGTTGTCTGCCTAGTCAATTGGTCTGTTCATTCACTGATCCATTCGACCCATGACGAGTTGGGCTGCAAAAGATCTCACGAATGGGTGAGTGGAAAATGATTTTAGCATTTACTCAAGATTATGTTATGTAGGGCTGTCGATCGTTGTAAAAATATGCTAATTTTCGTAATGTATCGCCGTCGGATGCGACATTATTATTATTACAGGTCGGTGTGCGAGTGTTTTGACTCATCGACGACGTCTTGTTGCGAAATGATTTCGTATCCATTCAGCTTATCGTGCATGAGAGCCAGGCCATTTTGAAAACGAATGCTACTATTTATAGGTCTATTCCACCCAGGATCCTTTCATGTCCACAGAGAAAATCGGCTGATATTGTGGGCTAATATAGCTGAGATGGATATCGTTGATCTTTATGCTAGATTTGTGCAATAGGCAAATCTAGCATTTGTTTGGCTATGTTTGCCTAAGAGATCGCAATTGTAAGGTACAGCATTGACAAACCCAAGTCACGACATGTGGAGGACCGAATCATGAGAAGTCAGGGCGTGACAATGATTTCCACATTAACATGCAGCAGTCCATACCAAATTCTAGTGAAGGATGGTTTCCAATTGGTAAGGTAGCAAACCTGTCAGTCCAACGCACGTCAGCGTTAGTCAAGATGACCATTTTTTTGGCGATATCACCGACAGCTTGTCAAAGCTATCACTGGAGACGTCCTTTGAGATAGCACTCATATTGCACTTCCACCAACACACTTTATCATGGCGTCCCTGCAAGCATATTGGAGCACACCGACAAAAGAGCTGCAAGAGAGTTGAATTGGTTTATTGGCAATTATGCCTCTGATTTGCCATCACTTCACCATCATCCCATCCGTCCGTCCGCTTTCCTTGGCCTAATTTCATCGTCTGTTGCTCTTTTCCTTCATTCAAGTTGAGGTGGGCACTTTGATGTGGAGCAGAGAAGAGTCTGGATTCCCAAGAGGTAACCAGCTCAAAGGGAAGCATAATAATAAGAGGTCGAGGATAGGCAATCTGGATAGGGCGACGCATTTTAATCGAAGCACATTGGCATTGTCTCCTCTGCATGCGCAATAATGCAGGAAAGTGGCTTGAGGTGGAAAAGTACAAATGCCGGTGATGCTTGCCCTTGCGGAAGCACCACCAACAAGGAATGATGTGCGAAGCCCACACCAGTCGGCGTCATTGGGAGCCAGTCATCACGCAACACGTGCAAGTAATCGACTCACACGTGGCAGATTGAAAGAGGTTAATCAGACTCGCACACCCAACCCTCGAACATGTTCTACTGCGCGCTGCTTCTATTCATTTTGCTTCAATGCATCGTCAGTGTCTCCGTCCCACTTCGTTTTCTACCTATCTCGGGTCTTCTTTTTGTTCTCCGCCCTCGTTTCTTCGTCAGCTCCAACCTCCCACCTCGCCGTTATCGAGACATCAGAGGACCAAACCAGATAGATGTAGTAGAAATTAGGGGTAAGTTGTGCTACTAACCTCTCCTCCTTCTCCTTTATTGTGTCAGCTTCCTTCTCTTCTCTCTTGCTTCATTTATGTGCTTCATATCGCTCTTATTACATCTGGTATCCCATGCAAAACGCGTAGAAAAGAAAGTTGTGCTTAGCCTCTTCAAGTATGCTATTGACAAGAAATCCACATTCCCTCTACTAAGCTAAATGCTTCATATTTAACTTAGCCAAGTGGCTAGATGAGTGGGTAAATGCATCGATTCATGAAAAGGTGGGAGACAGGGCTTTGACCCATTTTTTCGTCAGTAAAAATGTGGAGCCCAGCTGAGCTGTGTCGAGTGCCAAACCTTTTAGGAGTTCAAAGGTTTAAGCCGTGATACTGTCATCTGCTCCAAGTGCAACTGCCATTGCATGGGAAGAATTTTTTCTTGCAAATCATCTCCCGCCTTGAGCGCTGTCCTATAGCATGATATTCACCGATGCCCACTTAAAACGCACGATAAAATTAAACCTCGTTTTGAGGTTCGAAGAGGGATGCTTATAACCCGACCTCAACTGGTGTCAGAGTACCCACAAACACCTCCACCTCGGCATCATAATAGAATGACACCAGATCAGACATAATCAGTGAGGAGGACAAGAACTGTGGCAGGAAATAGCCCAACAAGCAGTCTTTGTAATGCTACCATCACTATTTGAGTGTGAGCAGCCTCAAGCGACGTCGAATTGATAAGTGCAAACATTCAGTGTCGTCAGTGAGTTTAAAAGCCAAAATGACAAACAATTGTTAAGTGTAAACTTATTTGCGGAAAGACATCTCTCTCCGTTGGTTTGCTTGTTCTTTACTACTATTGACGCAATGGCGTGTTTCATCGCGGAAATCGCCTCATCGTGCAGAATCGCTGACTCCACGTCGTAGGCTGCGAGGTGCGTGAATAAGAGCCAAAGCAGTTGTCATGGAGGAAGTGGAAGACATATTTGCCATTTAATTGTAATTCCCTAGCAGTGCAAGGTGTCCAACAAGTTGAAAAAGAGGTGGTTGGGAGGAACAGCTCACAGTGGACGATAGCATGCTTGCACAAGATTCAAAGCAAAGAGCCAACAGGAATGCCGGAGATTAGAGTATTTAACTCTCTCTATCAAAGCTTTTTGATGAGTATCTTAGCATGGAAAAATCGGATCTAGAGAAGCCCTACAGTCCGACGTAAAATGGTTTTGTGGGTTTGCTGTTAACACTTGCCGCCGAATGTGCAAATAAATCACATTTTCGTAAAGTATACATACAGCATTATTTTGGCATTGCCAGATGGAAAAAATTCTCATATTCGCAAATTTAACTCATATGTGTGCTCTCCAGTGGCATCTGTGGATAGCTGACACACGCCACGCCAAGGCTTGAAACAATGTCGATGCAGTTGTGCAACTTTTGTTTGGCAAGCAATTTAGCAGGTAGACGAGGTGATGGAGACAATAATCTGCCTTCTAGTTAGGTGACCTTTAAAGCCTCACTTAAAACCTGCGGTTTATGGCTACGCTGAGTGTTGTTTCAACAAGTAATTTTATTCATTATGTTTGTAGATTCTGGTGCAGCGGAAAGATTGTCAAAAGGAAAGAATAAGAAACGAGTTCATAAAAAGTTTTAGCGAGTGGTGTGATATTTTTCTCTCCTTCATCATAAATAAAATTAATGTTACTGCATCAAATGTCACAAATGCGGTCCCTATTTCCTCTGTACATAATAATCGTGGCTATCCCTTTACTGCTTTATACAGTTACATGATTTTCTGCTGTTATACCACTCCACTAATACCTAAATGTATCTTATGATGAAATTAGGTTAGCAGAGAAGACACTGAATTCTCATGACTGTAAGTTCATCCGGAAACGCATAAATTGTACTGCCACTGGTGTAATCTAATAATTCGGTAAAGAAGCTTGGACACTACTGGTTAACGACATGACATGAAGGGTACACAGAATTGAGCGCCCATTCCTTCGAAGACTCCTTCAACATGAGTCGCAACAGCATGCCCAATTGGAATGGAAGCGGGCGATCAACAACTTCGTCGAATAAATAGCAAACATGAGTTTCATTCTTTGCAGAAAGATGTCAGAGGTAAATGTACTCCATAAACTACTTATTGTCCTACAGGCTTGCTGCAAATGAGACTTGTTGTGTCAGCTAGAGATTCTGTTTAGATCACTTTTAGGTCAATGTTTGTGCAGCATTTTACACTTTGATTTCGAGTTGAATTAATGCTTCAGGAATCTCACAGTTGTACACCAGTTGCTAAAATGATAGGGAACCCTTGCAAACCTAAATCGCAAACTGCAATGGCGCCTTACAACGTCTGTTTGAATTGATGTCCATTTTGTAAAAAAGAGCACCTTGTCGCTTACTCAACAAGATGACGGTGCTAATAAATTGCAAACAACACAATCGCTGATGAGTGATAAGCAGGTCCGTCCAGGTGAAGTAAGTGTTCTACGCATGTTGCCTTTTCGTAAAAAGGATCTGCAATTGTTACGGTTTCAAGATGTTGGGTCTGTTGCCAAATCGTTCAACATGGGCAGTAGTGTTCTGCAACGAACTCGTGATTAGGCGATTCGGAGGGGAGACTTACGTTGTCTCGACTTGTCAATTCTCGACTGAACACTTGTAGGCTGACAGTTGGCACGAATTTGTGTCGTGGCTGTGATGTAACCTGCTACTGGGAGTTACGGAGCACAGCTTGCCCACGATATGCATTCTACCCTTAGTCACTGTTAAATGCCTTAAAAGAGCTTAAATTGCAAAGTTCAGTGATATTTTCTCGCTTAGTAGTTGCACTTTTGCAGTTATGGAGTCACAGACTTGAAAATACACCAGGATGTAAAGCGTTTGTGCGATTTTCAGTGTGAACCGTTGCAGTTACTTGTCTGAACTTGCAGACCACATCGGTCAGTATTTGTGTGGTACTATTCACTGCTCTCGCTTCGAACCCGCATAGCCACTGCTGTTCGTCGGCAGCATTCAAATCGTATCGATTGCCGTTCAAGCAATTAAGCAATCAATCGACATGTCGCATTTAAATATCACTCGCACTATTACTTACACACGCTATGGTAGGTTTGGTGCGGCCACTTCATGTTAGTCTTGTGTTAATAGAAAGTGAGCATGCACGTAGTTGACATAGAAGGAGCCGAGGAGGACTTCCTCCTGAGTATTCTCTTCTGCGTGTACACGTACATGCAGATGAGCCAATCTCGTCGACGCTGTCTATGTGCAGCACCAAAAGTGATTCTGCTGGTAAGTGTGTAAATGAGCAGCGTCACTAACAACAATGTGGGCTTCAGAGGAGGGCGAGCCGGTCGTGATTGAGGAGGTGGAAGTGGAGCCTGTGCAGTTGGAGTCAGAGTCGGAGCCAGAGCCGGAGCTGGAGGAGGCAGCGGAAGGGGAGACAGTAGAGGAGGAGATGCTAATACCGGTACCACCGTCTCAAGCATCGCTGGCCTTACCCACACTGCCTCAGTCCTCCCCATCTCAGTCGTCTATATCCGCCAGTACGTTGAAATGCACATTGTCCATCTAATTCTACTTCTCGCATGTCTACTCACTCCACGCCTTCTTACCGCCTACCCCTCCTCGCATTCTGTGTCTCCCCATTTTATACATGCATTCATACACTCCTTTTATGCATTCATTTATTCATTCATTGATGAGATCCACTGTTTTACCCATTCCGTGAGATGAACCCCTTCTCCTTCACGCAGACTTGCAGGGAAACTATGAAGTGAAGGACTTCCTCATTCCTCCCCACGAGAAGAGTGAGGCGCAGGAAAAAGGGACAGCTGTCAGCCACCAGCAGTAGCATAGCCACGTCATAGAGATTGGATACTCCCGACTACCTTACTGCCTCCTCGCCAAACCACGTGGTCAGTGCCTGGTGAGGAAGTAGGGACGGTGAAGCGCAGTCAGGGCAAGTAACAACCACCCACGGGTCACCATCATCGGCCATTCCTCTCGAGGAAGAGCACGAGTTAAAGGACAATATTCCCCACCCCTACTCTCATCGGCTCGCCACATCGTTAGCCCAGACAGCATGTCGAGTGAATGAATTCCGCCCACCCACCCACCTCTCTTGACTCTACCAGCCCATCCATCATCCATCTTTGTCGTTGTCGGTTTCTCTCTCATTTGGCAGTTGGGTCGGAGGCTCGCCAACAGTTCCCTCGCCTTTCAGTAAGTGCTGCTAAGCTTCTCCCAAATAAGTCAATGACTCATCCGCCTTAAGTTGTTAATCGATGGTTGGGTCAACATAATCGATAATATCACTTACTGTGCATTCGTTGCGTATTGGTTGTCTGTCTAATCAATCGGTCGGTCCATTCATTAATCCATTCGACCCACGGCTCATGGATGGGTGAGTGGAAAAATGATTTTTTGCATTTACGCAAGATTATGTTGTGTACGACTGTTAATCGTTGCAAATTATGGCAGAGGCGACTTGATGCTGGGTTTGAAGAGGACGATGAGAAGAGATCCGTGAGAAAGCCAGAGGAACAATGCGTTCTCGTGGCGCTAGTGGAAAGCTAAAGGCAAGGAAATGAAAATACGGCAACAACTCACTCCACTTCCTTGAGTGACTTGAATGCATGGAGCGCACACGGTAGAACATAATGCAAGGCGCAATACTTGAGAGCATATCCAGCCCGATGGAGGGTAAAGGTGACACTCACCAAAGACTCCGCATGGTGATTTAGTGTAGCCTTCTCTGTTTTCCCCCTTTCTCCCATATTTTCATGAATCGATGTATTTACCCACCCTTTTAGCCATTTGACTGGGTTAAATATGAAGCATTCAGCTCAATGGAGAAATGTGAATATATTGTCAACGGCATACTTGAAGGGACTAAGCACAGCTTTTCCTTTCTACGCGATTTACATGGGATGCCAGACGTAATGGTGTCGACGCGACGCACGCAAACGAAGCAAGGGAGAAGAAAAGGAAGGTGACACAAGAAAGAAGGAGGAGGAGGGGTTGGTAGCACAACTTACCCCTAATTTCTACTACATCTATCTGCTTTGGTCCTTTGAAGTCTCGAGAACGGTGGGGTGGGAGGTTGGAGCTGATGAAGAAACGAGGATGGAGGCGACGGAAGTAGAGAACATAAAGAAGACCGGAGGCAAGAAGAAAACGAATTGGGACGGAGGCACTGACGAAGAACTGGATGGCAGGAACGATGCATTGAAACAAAATGAGTAGAAGCAGATGAACTAACGCGCAGCGGAACATATTCGAAGGATGGCTTGTGATTGCGATTGACCTCGTTCAATCTGCAACGTGTCGCGTGGTGGCTGGCTTCCAGTGCCGCCGACAGGTGTGTTGGTGCTTTTAAAAGGGCAAGC
Source organism: Taenia hydatigena (assembly GCA_036345935.2). NCBI lineage: Eukaryota > Metazoa > Platyhelminthes > Cestoda > Cyclophyllidea > Taeniidae > Taenia > Taenia hydatigena. The sequence goes on from JADWOT020000009.1 coordinate 16,816,365, forward strand.
ATTACCTGCCTTGGAAATCATTCTTCACTATAATTGGACACAGACTGCTACCTTTCAATCTAGTAATCATTGCCACACTGCCCTCATGACTCGAGATTGTTAATGCTATACTTTACAGTTGCGGTCTATTAGGCAAACATGGCTAGACGAATGCTATATTTGTCTAGTGCACAAATCCATCATAAAGTTTGACCATGTCCCTCTCAGCTATATCCGCTTACAATATCAGCCATTTTCCTCTGCGAACATGAAGCGCTCAAACAATAATGATGACATGACAAAGGCTCCTTGTTAGGCTATTTTCTGCCACAGTTATTATTCGCCTTACTGATTATGTCTGAACTGGTGTCACGCTATTGTGATGCCTAGGTGGAGGTCTTTGTGGACACTGCTGCACCAATTGAGGTCAAATTATAAGCATCCCTCTTCAAACCTCGGAACCGAGTGTAATCTCATCGTACAAATCAAGTAGATTTTAGTGGATATCGTGTGGGAGGACAGCGCCGAAGACGGGAGAAGATTTGCAAGAAACAATCTATCGCATTCAATGATACTTGAGCTTGGATTAGAATCTTGCAGCAACACCTGTCTGATTACAAACTACGAACGATAATAAAGGTCCGCCATACATCTCCTCTGACTCTTCTCCTTGTAAACACTGTTTTGAAGCACCCAAGTGACTTATTTCCGAGCATCCCCACAAGCAATTCTTTCACATGAGATTCAATGCATAGACATGGAGTCTTTTGTAAAAAAGACGCATCAACTTACTCCTTCCTCCCTCCTACTGCTTTTACGCTGTCTCAAGAAATCGCGGCTTGTGATTGGTGGATAACTGTGACATGACTGTTCTCTTCATCAGATGACAATGCCACGGCTTATAAGAGTGGCATTGGACACAGCCCAGCTTGACTCTACTCTTCTACTGACTAAGGATAGAACATGGATTATAGTCACGTACATCATAGGTCAAAGCACTCCTATCAACATCGTAGGTGGCATACTGGTAGATTAAGGACGGACCGCTTAAATGGCTAGCTCTGTGTCCTTGAGGTGAGGGTAAGAGCTTTTATTGGATTTGTCAGAGGATAGTGCCGTCTTGAAGAGAGCTGTTACTCACTTCCATCCTGTCTGCAGAGCTCTATTTTAAATACTAGCACTTTAACCAAATAAAGGAAAATATCGTACAAGGAGACGTTAACGCGAGAAATGAGCATTCATAATTTGCATTATGAAGATTTGCCAGTGTCTACCTGACCCACATTTGGACCCGCGGTGATGGAATCACCGATTCTTCTTCCATTTCTGCGCGATTTCGATGGAAATGTTCGTGCCTTAAAGCAATTAACAATGAGCAGCATAATTAGAGTTAGGAGGTATAAGACTTGCACACATTTTGAGTGACATCCATTTCCACAATCTTACGCATTATGCGCATATTGATGGGGAAGTGGTCATGCGAAGGCAGCTGATGAGCCTGTTGTTACCAGTGAAACTGTCCAGTCCGAAGTTCATCCAGTGCATCTCAACAGATGCGATCCCTGTTACAGTTAACAACTTCTCAAGCTGTAGTGGCTGAGCTTCTTCCAGCCCAATTTCATGCAATGCACATCCTTGTTCGAACCTAATCAAATAAAACTAGCACAGTTCTTTTGTCCTCCTGTCTCAATTCTTTTGTTAAACGCAATGCCACGTTTGCATTGGAATAATCTAGACTCATCTTTTTGTCAGACACTGATTTTCCTTGTTGAATAATTGTCCCGTCTTCCCAAAATTTTGCCCTTAAAGGACAACTTATTTTCAACGCGCACCACATTCTAAGATGGAAGGTTAGCAGACATAGAGGTAGTTTGTTGATGCTGGGGTAAGTAATGACAACATTTAACCTCCTCCTAATTGCATTTGATGTTGAACACTACAGAGGAAGATTAACTAAAAGAAGGTTCTAAATTCTTTGATATGGCAGGCAATCGACAGCAAGCCAATTTCTTAAGCGTCCACAACCCCAAAGAATAATGCTTGACGTGTCTTTGAAGCATTTGAACTCGCCTGCTAGCGGATGGGACACACACACATAGATCCACCAGTATCTTTATTGAGGCGCCCATCTAACTGCAACCACAGCGACATAAATAGCTGCGAGTTGACTTGGTTGCTAATGACTACAGGACGAGAGGAAGGCCTATCTGGGTTTCGCCTGTTGCTGATACCACGAGAAAATGAAAGCGTCTACGCGTTCCACTGCAGTGGTAGGGCATCTGCACCCAAAGGCCATAGAAGGATGAGCAAAAGTCGAGTAGTCAATGCAAACAGGCTTCATCCCACTCCTCATGGTCCGTGAGCAGGAATACATAAACTCGCAACTCACAACAGTGCCATTCGCCACCTCATTCACTGATCTCTCTTACCGCATCGCAAACGCGATCACACTAGGAGCAGCTACGCAGTACCCGAAGCAACTCCCACTCCAACACTGACTGCCTGCAAACTATTAATATTTCCGTTGTAGAACATCCCTAAGCCCACGCTCGACCAGACAGTCAAGATTAAAAAAAAATACTCGTAAAGAATCCGCTGGCACATCTGGTCACCACCTGCATCGCATGCACGCGGCAACCCTAACGTCCTGCTTTACACCGATCACCTACACCTCGTCAAACAAACAAACACCAACTACTTCACTTCCATGTGATCACATCACAGTGCACACTGATAAACCCAACACATCCCCTCATCCTCCCCTCCACCTCCTCATACGTCTTGCACACCGCAATGCATACCAAATGCAACCACCAAGACACCTGGGCAGTGGAAATGGCGATCCACTTATACTTTCAAACACACAGGCACCAACAATTATTCGCCATGACGGACTTCCGACGTCCGCTGGATACCTTGGAAGGTGTAATCTACCAGTCACCTCTGTCAACTAATGACACCGAAAATTGAAGCCACATTGTATAGCGCTGACCTTAACTCTCAAGTGCATTGCGATGCATTCTGCGAAAAAGTCCATTCCAATTTAAGCAACCATCTCAGAATTGCAATTCCGACCGAACAGTCGGAAATCTACCGGCGCTCCCACCCACCACCACCACCTGCATCACGAGCATTTATTGACTCAATTTCTTGCGTTACCTCGGCACTACGCTTCTCACAGACCGCTGCAAAACAAACAAACGAATCTTAAAAGATGGAATTAAACATAGGATAAGCTGCACATAGTGAGCAAGACAAAATTTGATTAAATTTATGCAATATTTCATTTGACAACAAAACATCTTACCAGCTAGTTCCTATGTCGGCTCACCTCCTACGCGATATGTCCCCTCTTCTCCAGCACATCCTTTGTCCTTTGTTTCTTAGAGCGTGTGTCTATTCATGCGCAGAGTGGACAGCAGATACGTGTTCTCGCATACTCAATGAGCTTCCCTCTCCCCATCCTCCAATACTCCGACGGCTTGACACCGAACTGACAGCACAGAGGGAGAAACAGAGAGAGGGACCACAGGACACGCACTATACAGAAGATAGAGAGGTGAGTCTTTCCAACTCACCCTTTCATTTGCAGTGTTTGTGTCCAAATTAGGACCCTGTTTTTGTGGTTGCTGTGGCCTTGGTGGAGATCGCAAGAATTGACTGGATGCCTGCGATAGCAATAGAAGACCAGAATCTGCGTTACCTCGGCACTACGCTTCACACAGACCGCTGCAAAACAAACAAACAAATCTTTTAAACATGGAATCAAATGTAGGATAAGCTGCACATAGTGAGCAAGACAAAGTTTGAGTAAATTTATGCAATGTTTTATTTGATGACAAAACACTTTACCATCTGGTTCCTGGTTCTCCTTCGCGTTGCGCGTTCCACCTGTTTCCTTCCCTATGTCGGATATGCCCTCGCTTATCCAGCACGTCCTACTTCGTCAAAGCAAAAGGCCGTAGACTAGTTATGAAGAACTCGTATGCCGAGCCATGACAACGTAGTTACGCAAATGCACAATGTATTATAAGTTCAAGTTGTATTTGAGTAATCGCTTAAGTAACACTGACGCACTATTGTATAATCACTGACACAGATATTTCTGTATTAATGTATTTGCTGTCCTGAGAATCGGCGAATGGTCCCGATGTCAGCTCCGCAACGCCTGTCCCTTATTGCTTTCTTGGAATTGGCTGATTTTTTAAGATCTGCAAACATTTTAGTTGAAGATTAGGGCGGCTATTTGCGGTGGATAAAATTCCTTAATTTTGCAAAACAAGTTCACTATTTGGCTCGGTAGTAAGAATTATGGTGATTATATAACAACAAATCGTCTGGGCCGTGGTGAAATTGTTAAAATTATTAAAATGGTTTAGTCGATAATTTGAAAGTTGACCGTCCCCTTTGCAGCGCACCACATAATTCGGCCATGCAGGTGCCCCTTTAGATTAGTGCCCTTTGTGTTGAACGAAAGTGAACAGCCAGAACACGTAGGGCCGTGGTGTTCACTTCAAACCTCTGTGCCTTCCCTTTTGTGGTGCTCTATCACAGTGGTTGCCATGCCATCATTTGTTCATTCCTTCCGTGTATCCTCGTAGAAATTTCGTAGATTAGTCATTAATGTCTGATGTTTTTTAATTCTTGATGTGGGCATTAATTACCATCTACAGTGAGTTGGTGCAGTGGACCAATACTTCTCTCTAAAAACTGATCGGACGAGGCGGAAATTGCTACAGAACTCATCGAAGGCACGTCAGAAAATCTTGCGTTCGTGTTCATTTGGAGAATGGAGGCAGACTTCACTTAGTCCTCATGAGTGCTCATTGTGGTGGTGGTGGTGGATAAACTGATCTGACTGATTTGGAGTGCTCTTGCTATCCATTTGGTAACATCTTCTCCGGGGAACAAGGTCGCGAACCCAATTTTCCGCCCTCACACAAAGAGAAGGTAAAGAATGCCTGGACTGAACACTCCTTGATTACGATATATTTTGCTACCAGAAATTACAGAACACAGTTCGTCCACGACCTGCAATCCATTCCTAGTCGTATCAAGAGTTTTACGCAGTATTTGGAAGAAGTGCAGTAGACATTAGTGAAGCGTACCGTTTGTGATCAAATGGCTTAAACAGTTCAATTTCGGTGAAGCCTGGTCTCTCGAAGGGCATCGCTCTCAAGGCGACTCTCTATTTTGAATAACGAACAAGAAGTTCATGCCTTCCCTGCCTAAACTTTATTCGGGATCATTTTGCGAAGAGTAGGCAACAGCGCCATCCAACCTGAGTGATGGTGCAACAGTGGATTCACTGCTCCTACGTCGACATTGAAATTTGTGTGGTGGATGCTGACTGCCATCCAGATGACATGACGTGGTACGTGGTAGGTAGTAGGGTTGGCAGACCATGAATTTGTTCTTCCTGTACCTTCTCCACGCACGTCTAGAGTGATTTGTTGAGTGAATGTCCGACTGGTGATGAGGTTACTTAACTGCGTCATCGTTGTATCACTTTGGAGTGATATGTTGTATGCATGTGTATGTTGTGCCCGAGTATGATGTCCTCTTTCGCCTTCAGGGGGAGGAATATGTGGAGAAAATTACAGTACGTGTGTATGGATTGGTGGTAGAGATGTTCTATTGTGGGTTGAAGGTTTGCTAGTCCTAGCTCATTTGTGTGACTATGTGACAGGTGCGGCATATTTTGCTTCAGGAGGTGTGGAACTGTTCTTGCTTTGTTAAGCCGCAGTTAATTGTTGGCTGCACCGGTAATGGATGCATTTTGTAGTAAATTGCATACTGTTGGAGGTGTCATGGATCTTTAGGAGGAGTGGCATGCTGTCACTTAGCCTTGAGAATGGCTTTAGAAGGTGTAGAGTGTGTAAAAAATGGGCGGTTGAGTCGGTGGCTGTGAAGCGGAAGGATGATGTTTGTGTAATGAGACAAGATGCCTTTAACCACTTAGTACGTGGGCATGTATGCCAAGTAGGCGGGAATGTCGTAACACCATCTCCTCTGCAGAGCGGCCCTAAATGGTGTTGCGTTGCCATTTTAGCACGCGGTTCCCTTAAGCAGACTTGGTAGCTAGTGTCACCACGGGGAAACTGTGTGGAGTTAGACGATACGCCGATGAAACTAACCAGATTGGATGAAGACTATTGTGGGAGATTCGTTTGTCGAACGCCTTTCAGTAACATCTGTTGGTGTGTCTGCAACCCTTTGCATTTTATACTTTTGCCTAAAGTTATGTTGGTCTGCTGGCGTTGCAACTGCCTCGTTGGTATGGCATCCATACTTCCCTGCACTTGTCGACATTGGTCTTTACACGGAGTGAGTTTGACAGGTACACATTGTGATGCAAGTGTGTGATAGAACTATCAAATCAGAAATGAAGGATTTTTTATGTCAGGTCAGCAATTGCTTTTCAGATTCCAAAATTTGTTGTGGCAAGGCTAACGAACAGTTTTGCTCAAAAATTGGATGTTACTAGCCAAGTAGCCCAAACACAGTCTTCGGGACGTCATTACTGCCAACTTCCGTGTGTGCATTACATTTACATTTAGCTATTACTACATCATTCGGGGTTCCCTTGTTGACTTGCAGATCAGCAGCCCAATCGGATGATTGCGTCCGTAACGAACTTGCTATAAGTTGTGACTGTGGCTCTGGATTAATCAGCAGCCAGCACAGTTTGACGTTCCTCACATTTATTGTATGCCCTAACTAGCTGTGGATCGTTTGGGGACTTCGAATAGAATTATGAGCTAGAATATACGTGCATAAGCATGGTGAAACGTGGAAAGGAGAGTTGGTCACTTCATGAAAACAATATTGCGAGATTTTAGAGGGGTGAGCGATGTCCATTCCGTCAGTCGACACTTTTGTCTCATTAGGCTTACGGCCTTCCCTACCTTCAACATTATGCCTTGCATTAATTTATAAACACTCTAGATGGAGTCGCGTACGCAGTGTTATATGTCGCGTGCGTGAAATGAATCAAGACGGCTTTTCACTGACCTCAGATCTACATTCAGAAGTCTCCTTAGTATGCGTCCTGGTTGTACTTTCAATTTCTACTTTAATGCTGTTCATCTTGCTACACCACGTCACATGTGCTTAATGCTCTTCAAATATTTGTTGTGATGTTAAGCAACGTAAGTTTGCACAGATTGTGCTCCACTTCTCATCACGTCTTTCGGTCCAAACTCAATGGTTTAATGTATGTTTTCTTTGAGTTGCTGTTCGTTGGTCAGCAAAATGGGAATAATCACAATTTCATTCAGCACGTAGGTTGAATCAGTGACAAACTCCGGATTTCGTGGTCCAAGTACTGCGCTAGCATATTGTTGGTTCAAAATTAAGGTGCTTCGCTCACGTGGAGCTTGCAAAATCTCACACTGCGTGCACAAACCCACACTTCTACTGCGAAGCCTATGGAGCACCGTGGATGCATGCTGGAGTGTGCTGATCACGCAGAGCTGAGTGACATGGCACTCAGTAACGAAGTCGGGTAGGGTAAATATGTGGGAGAGGAATTGGACTTGTTGGAATAGAAGTATCGGCATGGTGGGTTACTCAAACTCGCGTGTGCATCTCTTGTCTAGGCTTTTGCACTACTGAGATGTAGCCCAACTCCAATGCCGACGTGGACAGGCCATTCTGTCCTCTAAACATACCTCAATGTCCAACCACACTTCCGCATCTCAGAGTACACTGGCATCAATCACTTCATTCACAGACACTGCATCTAATGAAAGTTGCATGTAATAATACTGAAAACTCATACGATGTTGGACAGAAATGTGTCTGTCAAGTCGCCCGTGCACGTCGGTTGGGTAAGAAAATTGGGCTGTTCCGCGATAGAGAGGCATTTGTCACCTCGTCGTACGCCATCCATTCTTCCACAACCATCTCTTGCTCACGCTACTTGCTATTGACACACAACGGGTAGTATAGGTGAATGCATTGAAATAATTGAGTCACTGTGAGGTGCGCCGACAGTCACTCAAAATGACAGTATTGCAGTGATGCAACTCAGCGTGGCAAATACTGAGGGCGACATCCATGGTGGACTAAATGTTTGGTGGCAATGCCCCAAGCCCCATTTCTAGGCGACACATGTGCTCCTTTTAAGATTTATCCCAAATAAAACTTTCCCTAATGTCCACTCTCACAATATAATCTTGTATCCCATGAAATCTTGATGCAATATCATAATCAGAGAAGTGTATGGCAGTTCATTGCGGATGCAACTAGGAGATGGCAGTCTGTTAGTAAATAACGATGAGTGTGGCTGTTTATTTCACACAAAACTCAAGCTTGTGTCTGCACAGCATTGTGCAAATGAACTGCTCTCTTATGCGAGGTAGACGAAGGTGGTTAAATGATCAAGCGCATTTCGCTTTTGGATCATGAGGTGTGCTCCTGCAGCGGCTCGATTTTTGATTGACAGTAGGCTAGAAGCCTATGTAGTACCTTCACTTCAAAATAGTGATTAATATTGTAACCCACTAAGAAGGATAGAATGAGATTGGGGGTTCAGGCACGTGGGACTTCTTTACTAGGTCCCACACATTCTTCATGGTTGCAACATCTAGTGAGTAATGGTGAAATACTTGATAAAATTCTTCCTCAATTTTATTGTTACTTCTAACTCCGGAAATGCGCAGGTTATGCATTACAATTGCACACAAGTACTTACATCTTTGCTTCACCTCTTTCTTCCTTGCATACCATTAATCGGCATGAATACAGTCAATGCCTGAAATGGCCTTTAATTGCGGAAAACGCTCTAATGAATTTTTAGTACCTCTTTAATCAGCTTCGCATTGCTTTTCTCCCTCATCTAAGCTCATAGCATCCATGCTAGCTCGTGCGTTTCTGAGGAAGTAGGATTATGAAGGATGCACCCCATTGTTGGAAAAGAGATGCGAGGATAGGGCACACAGTTCAATCAAACTGACATCTTACATGTCTCGCTACCATCAAGAAGACACTGTTCAATTGCATGAATGGTAAAACTGAAGCATCGAAACCGCCACCTGCAAATATTAACGCTTTGGCATCCGCAGTATGCACTTTTCATTTAGTGGTGGTGATATTCCAATTCACGATGTTGTGCTAAAGCCGTAAATTGTGCTTAATTTTCTCAACAATTCAATAAAAGTGGGCAGATGCATTTGGGTTGAGCACGAGGAGGGGCGGGAGTCACACTTCAACTCACTGAACCGTGACGTGAGCAGTTGTTGTGCCTGATGCTGCAACTGCTGCATGATGACTCTCCCATACTTTTTTCTTTGCAATCACGCGGGGATATCTACTCTGCCATTTCATCCACCAATCTTCAACGCACTTGTGCCCAATAATAAGAGAATCGACATCGAGTTGTGTATGTCTACAAAACTCAAATCACCTTATTATTTTAAACTGCCGCAGTTGTGCATTCGTCACTTTGAATGCATTGTCCGTAGCATAGTTGATGACCTAAGAAAAGGCAGTAGTCATGTGTCACGCAGCCATTTAAGGTGTACGTCAAGTCAGAGTTAGTACGTTGTCAATAATAGCCACATAAATAAGCATTCCTAGACTTGCGTAGTTAATCCAGCACGATGGTGTTTAACAGTGGCTTTTGAAAGTCAAATCTAGCATCTTACATCTACTGATAATAAACAACCCCTTCAATTATCCATCGCCTTTGTCAAAGTAGACGATAAGGTAATTACACTAGAATCAGTGCCACCGTTTGTTCACTTACCACCGATGGAGGTGCTCAAAAGATTTCGCACTTCTCCTATTGGTGCTGCTGAAGAGTCGGCTTCTAGTCACCCACGCTTGCCATCACATGGTGCGCGTGGAACGCACCATTTGTTTTCAGGTCAAATCAAGTGCTCACCAGATGTCTTATAGCACGTAAGCGAAGCTTCTTTTTCCATAACTATCAAGACAAACAATGTCTAAACATTTGTAGTCACCTAATTAAGTAAAATTTAAGTAAACGGCTTCTTACAGAGCACATAGGTTCCATACCCAGGTGCTAGCAAAAGTACATAAGAATTTCTTACCAGCGCACGCTATATCAACGCAAAAACTTTTGTCTACGAACAAGGAAATCCACTGCAATTTCTTGTTTGCAATTTGCATACGGTGCATTTTCGATGAAAAGGTTAATTTGGAAAGCGAGACACAAAAAGGCGTTTAAATAACTGCTTGTGATATCGGCGAATAAGTGAAATCTGTGCAAGTCTAAATGTTGTTCGAAATTGCACATCTATTTGTAGCTCATAGGCCATGATGTGTCAGGGCCACGTTTTGGTTCTCTGCCGACATCAGCAATAATTCAAACGCTAACAAGCTCTTGACAAATAATTGCAGCTCACTGGCTCAAGGTACATAATTACGCTAAGACTCTTGGTCCTACTGCAAAAAATGGAAATTTTATCAGACATTTATGGGTTTGTATAAGAGGTGCATTTTAATGCTTTCAAACAATTGGCGGCGTACAAAAGCCGACGCTAGCAGCGGCGGCAGCAGGAGAGGATTCAAAGTGCGTGACACTTGACGTGCTCTTTCTATCCTACTGAGCATTAGAGGCTGTTAGATAGAATGCGGCTAACATTTGAACACAGGTTTAACTGGACATAAAAGCCAAGCGACCGTGGTACCACCTGACATGAGTTTTAACGTTACTTAACGCCTGAAGGGGCGCCACTGATTTTGAGGCATTATAACAGCCCATAATTTCAGCGTAAATAACAGCCACTGCATAATTTACCACTAAACTGCACTGTTGTAGTTTCCTATTTATCTGTGGAATAGTATCCAATATCAACGACATTTTAGAGGCCTATGAAGCTAGTGGATTTGAAATTGAATATTCAGCCGCACAGCGCACGTGTACTACTACCGTTATTAATTTTGTTTGTTCGTGTGGGCATAATGTTTGAGTTGGTCACACTTCGCCTGCACAAAATAAATAGTCACATTTGTCAGGCTTGGAAGCTTCCTGTTTTCGTGGCACCCCACTGCCATAACAGGCATTTAGTTTAGATTCCCTGGTGACATTTTCGTCATACCATCGACACCCATGCGCCTGCACGAAAGATAAGTTACGCTTATCAAAATCTTTCTCATTGAACACACATAGTAGCCTGCCTGATGCGTCAGCATGGTGCTTAAATGTATAAGCCACATGCGCTTACCTTCCTTCCTTCCTGTGCAATTTAGTGTAATGCTAATCAATAGGCATACTTATTATACAAGCGAACGATTCCTTTGCCTTCCACCTATCGCTTTATAAGAAGCATCCAAGTGCGCTGAATAACAAATGACTTATTCTAATCAGTGACTTGTAAGTAGAAGGGAGTGTTGAGTGATAAGAGCACCAAGAATTTACTGCTATTGAATGTCGAATGCCTATGTCTATAGTTATGGCCGCAAACTGTAAATCCGCAAGTTTAGCTTACCCTATACTTGCTAGCACAACTTCTAATTACAAATTTATTCTCGCCTACGTGCGCATGTGATTAACATCACACATCGCACACGCTCTTTCGAAAATAGCAAACTCCGAATGTAGGCATTTATTAGAGCAAGAGAGAAATTGTACTCAAATGTAAATATTGAAAGTTGTTGTGGGCGAATCAGCTAAGGTTGGATGGGTTTCTAGTCTAAAAGCAGAGCGCTTTTGATTATTTCAAGAGCGGAATTCAAGGTGGTCTTTGCATCTTTAGCTGAGCCAAGCGACGTGTTGACCTCTGTCACCACCATCGATTTCAGCAGACCTAGACAGCAAAGTAAAGTCTAGACACGATGAGGATCTTTGCAGCCTCATTCCTAATGTGTGCTGCAGTGAATGTGTCACAAAGCACTCCGGTGACGCTACGGGTTTAGCACATCGCTACACTTTCTCTAATTACTTATGCTACTTATTCGCGCCACTAGATTAAATTCACAGGCTAAGACAACCTTCAGAATAATAAGCTAATAATGTCGATCTGTTGTTTCTTAAAAAAAAATCAACAAAATTCTTTAAATATGTTCATTCGTTCCAGCAAGCAGGTGTTTCTCTTGCAGTAGTAACATAAGCAGCTGCTCTATCTTTGTTTTAGTCGAGAAAAGGTCGCTGTTGTCAATGCAGTCAAGGCATAACCATAAAAGTCGAAACTGCTAGCCCACCTGTCTGACCAAGAGTCTTGCAAATGTACTTGCCCTCGTCCAACGAGAGACCACCTGGAACGGGCGTTCCTGTGCTGGGAGCGTACTTCGGATCCAACCCGTCAATGTCGAAGTTCAGGTGGATTTGACAATTAGGACTGCTAAACAAGCATGTTTCCCAAATTACTGTTTTAGTTACCCATCCTCTCCAAAATGCATGTCTTTCAGCAATCACTCACCAGAACCGCATTATGGTCTTGAGAGTTATCTCCATGATACTCTCAATGCCAATCCTTCGCACATCGTCCATATTAAAATACGGAGTATTGATATCCTTTATGAGCCTCCTAAAGCAAGAAGTAAATTGTGAGCTTGCCCTTCCTCTACTCGATTGGCTAAAAGGTCAAACTTACAGCTCTGATGCATAGACATCCCGAAGTCCGATGTAGAGTAGTTGATTGGCTTCAAGACTGCAATATGCATAGGGTGAGTGAGCGTCAGTCAGGTAAGCAATTGTAAATAATGCAAGGAGGTCAGACTTACACTGGTTTGATGGTTTCAAAGCCTTGAATTTGCGGAATGGGTTTGCTGATTTCGTTTAGAAGGAAGGAGAGGGGCATACCATGAGTGTGGCGAGAAGTAGGGCTGCTGGGATTATTGATGTCAGCGTGTGCGTCAACCCAGACAACAAAAGAGTTGGGGAAGATCTTCAAATGACCCGCAATTGACCCGATCCCAATGCTGTGGTCGCCGCCCAGTGTGAGTGTTATGTCGTTCTCCTCTACACTTTTGGCGATGCACTCTGTCAGCTCTAAAGTGGTTTTCACCAGTGCTCGCTGGTTCTCGCAATTCAAAATAACATCCGCTTCACGGTCTTTCGGCTGTGTAACTTCTCCACAGTTATTTACTTTGGAATCTGTTTATAACGTTAAGATCTACTGCCCAAATGGAGGTATAGTTGCCATTGGCAAAAATATTTTTCAATATTGTATGTTCAGGTACCTAAGTGTGCTATTGAACCCACTCCTCCTCGAGCAAAACATGTTTGCCTGTTATTTAATGCTGAAACTCAACGAGGCAATTGACGTTGGGCAAATTTATACATCTGTAGAGGCATTTGTTGCAGATGTTGGAAGAGATTTCCGCTTCACTTCATCAAGCGCATAAAACATCCAGCAGATGACACAAACTTCCCTAATGCCAAATGGCACAATGTTTTCGCAATCCCCCTATTTGTTTGGTGATGGCAATGGTATCACTATCAATCAACCACATCATTTGCAGCGACTTTTGGTTTGCATTGAATGACTTGGACACTGTAATTAACCTCTACCACAAGAACAAAATCAGTGTTTAGTGATTACCAAGATTATAAAGCTTGCACAAAATTAAAAGCACGAATTTAAATAAAATAGAGATGTGGAGTTGTATTTGGTGCGTAAAAGCTCCATGTGCTGCAGAAAATGGGATCAAGAACCTGGATTATGGTCATTCTTGAGTATTTTGATTGACGTGAACTTAGGCTTGTTCAGCGGGTCAATCGTGCTGACGCGCTGATGACGACCGCATGACGAAAATGTGGCTTGAATACGGAATGTCGAACAATCGCGTAACTTGGCTGCATTGAAGCCCCTCTTTGGTTCTAGCATACATAATGAACAAATGGAACGACGATCGCCTTAGGAGAAACTTCATTGGCATCGTCTATGCTTCCATCCATCTGCACGATCAAATCGACACCGATCCATGCAGAGTAATTATACCATTCAAATAATGCTGCTGATCAGCGTTATTTTAAAAGCCTAACAGCCTAGTGAAAGTGTGAATGAAGCTTCAGTTGCATGGCGTGTGCATGAAGGCACAAGTATTATTTCGTTTGCTTTCCCAGCTCGATGATAAGAGAAAAATTAGACACACTTAGCTTATAAACTCAAAGCGAAACGTGTCAGATGCTGGGACTTCCTGCCTTTAGTAGCGCCATATCACATAAACAAGGATTTTGCTTATATTTCGTAATCTGAATGTACTTACGTCCCAAGATTATCTGTAGCAAACCTGTACGAGGATTACTTACGCAAACCAAGGCTTCTGTTATTGCACACTCTCCCAAACAGTAGTAGTCCGTTAAGTGCATACGAGTATCCTCACAGTCACAAGGCGCTTGAATGCGTGAATTGTCGAAGCTATTAACAAATGCCATTGCACTTTGTCTTTCTACTTTGGTGAACAATCTATTGCCTTGTCAATCAGTAAGCAACTTGCTGTAAATTGTTGATTTGTCGAAGTGGAGCGCAGACTTTGTTACTGCTCTTGGTGCAAGTAGAAGCATACTGTAACTGAAATTCGAGCATAGGCAGCCATCTTGAGAAAGGTGGGACTTGATATGGAAGACTGCGCTCAGCAACTTTGCTACAGGAGCTTGGCTTTTATGTCCAGTTAAACCTGTATTCAAATGTTAGCTGCATTCTATCTCACAGTCTCCAATGCTGAGTAGGATAGAAATAGCACATCAAATCTTACGCATTTGGATTGCTCTGCTGCTGCTGTCGTCGCCACTAGCATCGGCTTTTGTGCGCTGCCAATCGTTAGAAACATATTAAAATGCACCTCTTATGCAAACCAGTAAATAGCTGGCAAAATTTCTGTTATTTGCGGTAGGACCAAGAGTCAGCGCGATTTTCTATACTGCGCTAGTGAGCTCCGATTATTTGATGAAGTGTTATTTCGCAACACAATATCATCACTGAGCATCGAAACACTCGCAGCACAGCATCCAGCGTTTGACTCAGCTCATCGCTGAGCATTGAAAGCTTACCACTTGGAAGGACAAAACACTGCAGACCCTAGTGATACAAGCACAATAGCCCTAATGCATTGTGTTGAAGCACTCAAAATACAAAGATTTAACACGTTTTCTGTGCCGATGCGAAAGTGGAACGAGCAATTCTATGATAAATGGACCACAGCAAAATTGTTTTCCACGAAAATACTTTCAAGGTGTCAGCTTCACGCTGAAACGAGTCCACAATTGGTCCAGACGATTATACCGAAATGTAGATTTGCGATTCTTACAAGCCAACCCATTTCGTCGATAGCCACGTAAGTTAAACTTTCACTTAAACATTAATTAATTCACAGCAGGCAAGTAAATCTTTAACGCTAATCTTGAGGGTGTGTTCGCCGAATATGCCGCCTTGAAAAAAGCGCAAAAGTCCAGATTCGGACTAAAAGCTTCCTTTTTTAAATCCCAAATACTATGTTACTTGGTTGCACGCATAATGATGTACTGGCCCGCTGGAGCACCAAAAACTCTAGGCTACTTTAAAATGTGTTTCACTCGACTTTCATTCAAGCGTTAAATCTCACACCTAGGAATATGTTTGGTAGACAATCGCAGGTTAGTGTGACAGACAGCACTTTACCTAAGATCCTTATCGAGGCCCTTGCCAGCTCCAACAAAAATTTAAAACAATGGAAGAGCACGTAATCGCATAACAGAATTTATCACGATTTTTTTCTAGTCTAAATTACTACCTTCAGTTGAATGCAACAGTAGTGAGGGACACACAAATGTCGGCTATTGCACAGATAATTTCGTGCGCTTATATCCTTTGCACCACATTTAGTATTTGGCTTGCTAAATTGCATTATTTATAGATCTTAAGCGGACAATATTAGCTTAGGTCCGTTCGATGTGCCAGACTTCATAAAGGACTGAACAGCTTTTGGATACCCACCCTGCCGCCATGACGCATTTTGGCCCAAAACAATATCACATACTACAAGATAAAGGGTACCCGATCAACTGCCACTTAGCTAGATGAATCGAAACTCACCGTCGCACACACGTCCACATCCCCATAAAAATCTGTATCCTTCAATTCACTGTGTATCCATTCACTCACTCACGTTTCATCTGCTCTTCCACAAATCACCTCACCACCGCAGAATCTATTTTTCTTGCACTCATTAACGTGCACGTTTCGCGTTTTATCTGTTCATGCAGTCTTCCATTCTTCTGCTTGTATGCACAGCTTTGACAAAATGAACTTTGAAATGCAACCCACAACAGAGAACCAAATGTCAGTGAGGTTGGCTCGAGTCGCCTGACTAACCTGGTGTTCAATCGCTAAGGTCCTTGCCCGAGTGGGCGAATCATCTCTCAATCACTGGTGGAAAGCAGGCGCTCATCAGACTTATCTCTACGCATAGTCATCGACTTGACATCACCTATGTCTCATCCCTCCATCTCCTCTGTGTTCAGTACACCTTTCTGCTAAAAGACACTTTGAGTTGACAATGTCCAGCCAGCGTGCCACCACAGGCAGTGTTAGCGTAGGATGCTGGAATTAATATGATGCACGGACAGCAAATATTTTTCATATTTTTCGTTGGAGTTCATCAGCATTTTTAAAGTGCTGCCGTAGAAGTAGCGTCTGCAAATTTGGCTTAGGTAAGCGTCAATCACAACGAAGGAAATCATGCAGTTGATTGTGCCACATTATTTCCCACACTCATTGTGGGAACTTGTGCGGATACCTAATTCTAAGCAGTTGGTTTCAATTTACGGCAGCATATGATGCCAGAGGTCACAAAACTCTGCGCAGTTTTTTGAGTTGATAATGTGTTCAGTCAGCATGCCGCCACAGGTAGTGAGGTGGTGGGGGTGTGTCAGACAATAAAATACAGGGACAGTTGTAGCGGAGATAATGTTAAATGCTGTCCTTATCTTGCATGATATGGTCCAGAGGGATTGTGTTTGCCAGAGCAATGGTTCCTATGAAGGGAACATAAGGCATGAAGGCAATATTTGATGATTGGGAGGCCCTCATTGAGGAGAAAGGGTCCAATTTACTGCATTAATCAGTGTCTTGAACCGCCTGCATTATTTAATGGCTATAATAAGCTTGAGGAAGAAAGAGTCGACTTTGAATGCCTTACAGAAATACTGTTGTGAAAGCAAAGAATGTTATTAGTTCCACAAACCGACTGTCTAGATCCCATCGCCACTCACCTCAGATTTATTGTCGATGAAGTCGTTGGACACCACAAAACTCCATCTTTAAATAAACCATCAAATAGATGCACATTTTGCAGGTTTTATTACTCTTTTATCATTTGAGTTCATCAGCCTCTTCAAAATGCTGCCGAATATATGCTATAATTCAAGGTTTGATAAATGTCAGCCATAAAACAGAAAGTTATGTAGTAAATTCTGCGAAATCACTTTCCACAATAAATGTGGAATTTCGCGCTATTGTCTAATTTTAACGGCCGGCATTACCTTATCAACATATGAAATCACAAATTTCAAAACTGCGCTTCTAACGTATCAAGAAGTACAAAGCACAAGAAAGAGAAGTTCGCTGGGAAACAAATTGCAGCACCTGCATCCAGCGGAATGATTTGATAGGCGTTCCTTGGCTGCAGAGTTAATCGCCGTTAACTTGCTCTTATTGCTACGTGATGCGTTACTTTGCGTTTTGCAGAGAAATCAAGCAGACTAACTGCTACTGACAATCAAAGGAAAACGTCATGTTTTGAACAAATGCATCCATGTTTTTGCACCTAGACCTACATTAGAGCGAGCTTAGATATTTAACACTCAAAGGATATGACGTAAACGAAAGTGGGCTCCTTTTGTAGGATAGCAAGGCGAGAACAAAAGAACAGAAGAGACGGTCTTAAAACAGTCGACAACAGCAGTAAACCTGAATGGGTTTCAGCGTCATCGCTCTGTTTAAAGCCAATGTGTCCCCCTCTAATTCCTCCAGTCATATTTTACTTCAGGAGAACCACTGAGTTATGGCCTACGGTGGAATGATTTCGCGAATGACAGCCTAGAGGAGAAGCACTCTCAATTCGAGAATAATTCATTAGCTTCTGCTCCGTCTGGTTGAATAACAAGCTGGCAACGAGGCCGCGGATTTCAAAGGGCATTTTGTAAGTAAAGACTCAACTACACAAAATCAAAAGTACAAGTAAAACAACAGCACTGTCGGAGGCACAAAAGGTTTGAACAGGTGCAATTCCTTTAAGGTCACACTTCAAAGTAGCCGTCACGAAGGCTCTTGCTTTTGGAAATGGCGTCGTAACAACTCAACTCCAATAGATCAGACCAATTGGTAAAATCACTGTCCGCACGCCTGATGCCCCACAGTCCCAAATTCATTGGTACAGCAGATAGCAGATAATTGTAGACTTCACCAATTCTGTGAACGATACTTGCGAAACATTCCATCTCACTTGATTTATCCCTCCTCACATTCACGACAAGTGCAATGATTAAAGTTTGGTGAGGAGGAAGGCCATCTATGACGGCTCTTAGCTCATCCCTGTGAAGTCGCCAAGGGTACACGAGATGGAAAATGCAATCGGAGTTGTCAGACTCATTGTCATTGCCTGTATTCGCTTTTTTTGGATAACACAATGCCTACCACTTTCATGGTCATCTCCATTTATGATAAAATTACTTGTTCTTGCGAAACACATGTTCATTGGATACCAGTTTCGAGGACTGTCCTTGCCAGCTTCTGCACGTGGTGTTTCCAACAACAGCATGCACTCGCAATAAGCCATCGTATCGATGTTAAAGAACGGCTGTGTATGGTATTGAATAGCCCCGGAAACCTTTTGGAGGGAGATTTGCGAAGACCGTGGATACAATAACTGACTCAGATGCTTGTCTAGACACAGTGGATGATCGTCGTGTGGAAAGCATTCGCTTCCATTGTGGAACAGTAGTACGGAAGTTTACCAAGTCCGGCGCATCAAGGAATCCACATATTCGTAACAGCAATTCCGGTGGAAGATCTGTGATCTTCTGATGTTTGTTGTTTTGTGCTTAAATGCGTAAAAATGCACGCGACCTAAGGTGAAATGGAAAGTAGATGTGCTAAATGTGACAGCAAGTTTAAAACTGGTAAGTAGAGAGATATGAGCTTAAGCAAACAAGGAGAAATAGATAAAAGTCTGCTAAGGCCTACCATTATTAGGAGATTTTCGCAGAGATTGGCTGTGTGGCAGAGAAGTTAAGGTTTATACAGCTGAAAATTCGGGTCAGAGATCGGCATGACCTCGCCTTGATGACAACACATCGGTTCTTTTCGTGTCGTTTAAAGCGAAATGTGCCAAAATCAAATTGCTAAACAGCAAAAATGAAATCAATGAAACAAAGAACTCATATTCCTCAATCACGATTACAATTTTCTATAACAAGGGCTTCGATACGGTGCCTTTCTCACTGACCGTAGCTGCCTGTACCATCCGACACGCAACCATTTCCTGGACTGTCGTTGCACGATCAAATGCAGTTTTCGGCAAAATCATGGTTCGTGTGTACATCATCTAAGCAGATCTCTGCTAGTTATCATGCAATTATTTTTGCTTTTAGGTGTCAACTTTGTGTGAGTCTCGCACCGAACTTGATTAGGAAGATATTTTTATGATCCCGTCAACGCAGCTGGAATTTGTCCGAATGGGAGAAGCGATGGCACCTGCACAAGCTGTCTTTGATGGTGTCACACAAATTTCAAGTGACGTTTTTCTCTGCGTAACTTGGTAAGCATGCTAGATAAGTTGAATCAGACGTTATTGCCTTCTTACAATAATTGGCTTTGCTCAATCACTTTGTAAATCTAAGATGTCTAGGTATTGTGGCTTTTGTCTCTATGACACGAGACGATGTTGGTATGATATAAGGGTGAAGTACTTAGAAGTGTGCGCACTATAAACCCGATGTTTCAATTGATGTTGACAGGATCTGCACCACCTGCGAAACAAGGTCTGCCAATTTTACCCGTCCCATCAAATGCGGTAACATGATTTCCATCTCTTTGGATTAGGTCGAAATGGTGGTTCAAGGGCTTCCCTAAGTCTTTGGCATTATTAGAGCCTTAGTTGCATGCCATTGGCTACTGACATGAAACCCACTGCAGATACGAAGGCACATTCATCACGGTTGTCAAATATGTCCATAATACATTTGTGCATGCGTTGATATATATCCCTAGGGAGGTGCATTTTCGGGTAGAAGAGGAAGGGTTAGCTGCTCTCTGTGGGAACTCTCCCTTGATTCCTACAGCCACCAACCTTGGAAGATCCGCTTCTGTTTCCGCAGTGAACATGACAAAAATATCTGCTTTCCCTCTTGTAATTACCACGACTACATTCTCCACTGCTCAGGAGTCCTCTTCGGCTCCTGCAATCGCAAATAACGAAGCTACATCGATTCCTTTTGTGGCCACGATGAAGAGATCTACTCTGCCTCTGACAACCACAAAATCAAAGCGATATGAACCATCTCTCACAATCACCACGAATGAGGTGCCCATTTCTTCGCCTCCAACCTCCACAAATAAGGAATCTGCTTCGACCTCTGCAACCACTACGACAAGAGCACCCGCCAAAACTCTGGTAAGACAAATACTGAGCTAACCCCTTCTACTCCTACAGGCGCCACCACTAAGGAATCTACATCGGCTCATGCAATCACAGATGGTAGATCAACATCAGATCGCGTGATCCCCAAAACTAGCTACTAACGCTTGACTCCTAAAATCACCACACACTGTTGATTCGCCATGACTTTTGTAACTGTTGCAATCGTATTCACTCGCATGACAGTTGATCTTGTGTGAACTTTCGCCTTACAGTAGTTTGTGGCGTAAGCCATAGCCTACTCAATCCCTTTTAACAACCATTGTGTATAAAAACATTTCTACTACTACTTTCGCCACAAACACATCTATCAAGTAGCACAAACAGGGATACTATTGCGTCTTCGTCCTATCTCCCTTTCCACATTAGCCACAGACGGTGGCGCATAGATATTCACTCATTCATATTGGGCTACATACATTCTTACCTTCATGTTTGCTCGGCATCAATAAGGAGGCATTCAATGCAGTAAGCAAATTGGCTCAAACTTTAGCCGTGTTCTTTGTAGAATATGTAGATTTACGTGTTAAAAATGAGGTTGCTGTTTGTTACAACCTGGATAGTCTATGTGCGCGGGTGACCCGGATCTGTTCCGTCAACAGCCGGGTAGGCTGGCAATAAGGTGACATGGGCTGACGGCTCTGATGTTTAACGCAAATGTGGTCACTACGCTCAAATGACGTGCACGCTTGCATGCGTGCGTGCGTGCTCCATTTCGTATGCGTTTTTTATACTAGCAGATGCATCTGCTGCAACACATCATGTTGACCCTTCAGATTGTATATGGACGTAGAGGAGGGCACGGCAGCATACATTACGTCCAAAAGGATCAAAAGGAGTTTACTCAACATTTGGCTGCAAATCCTATGCAATCTATCCTACCATGCGCCGCACAACATCTCAACACTAGCCGATAACGAAAGAGACGCACTCAAACTCTGAATTACTGTGCGTGTGAAGGTGATGATGAAGGCGAAAGAGCGAGAAATGAGGCAGGATCAGTGCTTAGAGTCACTGAACTGACAGATAAACTGTACAGCTACCTGCTTTCTTTTGTTTGCAATGAAGTGCGAGAACCACCAACCAACCGGAATACACACGCGCCGAACCTCGCACATTGCTGACCCTCGAGGTGATCATCATAATTCCCAACTGCAGCATATCAGACACGCGGTATCGCAGACTCTCCAACCTGGAGGGTAGAGGGGCAGAGCAAAACCCGAACGAGAAAGCACCTTCCTTGGAGTCGCCGACGCGGACCTAAATCGGCTCGGGTTGTTCATGTCATCCCAAAGGGACAACCTAACAGCACGCAAAGAGATGAATGAAACAAACCCACTATTCGAAACACAGCATATTTTACAAAGAAAATCATGACATTGATTTCAATGAAAGCCGAATCCGTCGTGTATTTCCCTACATTCTACCGTATTAGTATATGCGCTTTGGCCAGCATGCCCACATCGCATGCAGCAAAATGGTACATTTTGTGCTATCGTTTGGAAGGACGGCAATTTCAGGGCGTCACTTTATGTGTTTGCACGCTCAGTTATGCCTTACCGTTTCATGGAACACTGCGTTAGCTGAATTTTACGCTCGGTACCACAAATCGTAAGCCCGCAAACAAACAGCTACTAGTAGACAGGCTTGACTGAGCTGACCAGGTGCCTCAGGGCCAGTGTCCATTGGCCAGTCGCAAGGCACACGCACACACGCATGCACGCACGCAAGCATGCATACATGCCTGCATGTATGTATGTATGGTGTGTGAGCGCGGTGATGCACTTGCGTCGGGCATCAGAGCCATCCGTAAGGCGACCTTTTCGCCACCCCAAACGGTCGTGGATGGAACGGATTCGGGTCACTCGCACCCATAGGCTATCCAGGTTGTAACAAATCGCAACTCAAATTTTAACACATTAGTCTGCGTTTCCTACAAAGAACTCAGCTAATATTAGAGCCAGCTTGAGTACTACATTAAAGGCCCCCTTTATTGATGCCCAGTAAATATGAGGGTGGTGATATTTGTAGCCCAATATGAATGAGTGAGTTAGTATGCGTCACTGCATGTGGCTAATCTGGAAAAGGTTGATGTGATGATGAAGTCACAATGGTATCCCTTCTTGTGGTACCTAATTGATGCATTTTGGCGGAGAGCTGCAGATGTTTGCATGACCGTATGTCCGGAAGCGTATGTGACCAGTGGTCTAGGATTGGCCTGTTTGGCGTGTGTGTGTGTGTAATGGTTTGTGGTCGACCCAAGAGGCAGCAACTGTGGTAAGGTCCAGCTCCGAGAATGAACGCCAGCGCTGATCACATCCAACAGTTCCATCTATCCACTCCGAATTGCAAATCACCTGTCTAAACTGGATTCGAGGTGAAGAAGTGCGTACAACGTTTAATATTGTGGTTAAACAAAGCAAGCCATTGTTGATACCACCGTAACTTACTCCAAATTTGTTCGACATGTCTATAAAGAAGTACCAGTTGAAAATCACTGTCAAAGCAATTTCTGATTTCTCAGTGGAATTCTACTATTATCCCTCCATGTCGTTCTGAGCTCTGCCGGCATGAAGGAAGGCTTATCATATTTGTGGCGAGAACCTCAACGTCTGTGCGCGCAGAAGTACTCGTGTGCCGTCGATGTGATAGTAAAGCCTTTCCATGCGCATGTCTAATGCATTCGTTGCACGTCGTCGTCCCACTATACTAACGTGGTCAAAACGAGTGCGTGTCACGAGAGTTGGCGAGAGGCAGACGGAGATAGTTGCTGTAATGGCTTCTGATGTTTCACTCTGCAGATTTTAAGATCTCGCAAATTATGCTAGTATCATCACATCCGTTGACATTTTATGTCGGTGACTACCACATTGCGCATTTACTTGATTCGGGGCATCCTTTAGCTACATCTTTTCACCAAATCCCACTTTGCATTCAGCAACAGGTCTTTGAATTCTAGTGCAAGAATATGCATTGCATTGTTATTCATGATACCGCCTTCGATGCCCACACCCATACCGTTTAAAATAGATTGAGATGCATACAAAACATTCCCACCACATTTGATGAACCAATTCAAGTCGCCAGACAGAGCACCGTCCTTCTCACCAACACAATGAACAGAGAAGCACACAACAAGTGAGCCACTCCATCCACTGCATCATCTACTGGAAACTTCCTGCCACAAAAGTAACTTCACATCCCACTTATTTAATTAGCAGACCAGCCTACGTAGCAATCAGTTAGTCCAGCTCGAAATGAGGATCCACATTCACTGGCCCTCTGTAGTCCAGCATCACATGCAGCACTTGGTTGGTGAAGTAGTCGAGTCTTCGCAGTCCTGCAGTCACCCCTGATCAGAAAATAACTGTAGAGTGATTCAAATGAAAGCCAGTTATTTGGTTGAGAAGTCATCAGAGGAATGAAGTGGGCACTGGGTACATGGCACGAGTAGTGATTGATCAGTTGTCAAGCTCACTACTCCTCTAATGCATTTCACCTGGTAACCTACATCGGTGCTCTCAAACGCAACTTGGGTTTTGTGTACCATTTATGCACTACGCGCCTCTACTTAGCCCCAGTGCACTCAACAACTGCGTCGTGATTCCACCCTTCAACATAGACGACACATCTCACTCTCTAAACATCCTTCCCTTATTGTGCGCCTACACTTCTGCGCCTGTTCATAGCAGAAGATACTATGGACGAGAAGCATGTTAAATACATCGATAGCGCAAGCCCAAGCCATCGCGGCATGATCCTACTCTTCCCTTCCTAACTCATTACCAGATAAACACGGAAAGGAGAGGCGTAACAGTTGAGCAACCAGATCAGCTGGTCAACGGAGGCCGCCGAGACAGCACCATTGCTGCTGCACATTAAACACTGGAAGCCCAACCATGAAGCCAAGCATAGCAGCCCAAAACCACTGACATGACACCTCCTATCCACACGCAATCATAACTCCCTGATTTCTTACTCACGTACCTGCAAACCCATCAACTGATCTGTCCACTCCTCTCCACAAAAACAGACTATTAATGCGACAGCGAATTTTATTTAAGCAAAGTGAGATGTTCAGAATACACGGATGGGACAGCCCCAAGTACCACTTACGCAAGCTCCACCAAATTATTGCGAGCATTATTTGCACAGCGAGATTGAAACATCCTGTAGACGTCCAGAGAAAAATAATATGACTTCGTGTTCTAGTGCGGCGCACAGCAATGACGAATGCCAACTACTAAAGCATGTCCACATTTGTTCATGCGGATCACACCAAAATAGGAACGGTGGCGATAACAACGACGACAACACATCCATCGACACACACCTGCAGTCGATACTACTCAGCAAAACATTCAACGGACACACTATTATGCACTTGTCACTTGTCCCCTTCGCGCACATTGCATTGTTTTTGTAGCCACATCCCACAGCACTCACACCCATGCGTGTGAGAGCACACCAATCCACTTTCCTTCCACTGGCTTCCATCACTCGTCGCTCCACAGGGGAATCGATGAAGAGGTGGACGTTGTGAGAATGTGGCCTGCATTGCTGTTCGCGACAACACAGAGATGGGTGCATTCCAACTCCGAGTTGGTGAGTGGAGGTGTTGGGTGCTACCTGTAGTTCTGTTCGTCCACGGACCAGCGTCGCATCGCACCTTGATTGCACACGCACAAATGGACCAACGGCACGACCACAGCACAGATCACACCCACTGCACTGGCATCACCTCAGTCGTTGCGACCATACGCAACTGCATATATAGACGTGAGGACCTACGGGACACCCCTATTTTGTCAGTGTCGACCAATCCGATGGCGCCAATCGGCATAGCGATATGACGCATCAACACAGCGCGTTGTGACCTCGAGTCCTCACACCACGTGGTATGAATCACGACATTTTTTCTCCAAATTATATCATTTACGGCTACGCACACTGCACGATCCACCACATGCAGATCGAAGTCGCGCACTCATTATGATGCTTTCACGAATGGTAATAGTTTGAACATTTATCCACACGATAATATGTTAAAAGCTCATATGCAGCAGCAACATTGTCGGCTGTCATATTCTTCTTTGCCCTCCCTGTCTGGGCATGCGGTAGGAGTGGATGGATGTGGTTTTGTTAGAGATGTTGGAGCCTACGACACCTGTAGTTCTACAGCCACTCTGCAAATAATATCTTCTACTAACAGCATGCGTAAACCTTAGAGATTACAGCATCGAACTCTTTTATCCTCATTGCATCCATCCGATTTTAGTTTTTGCGGGCTCATAAATAAAATCACAGAACTACTCCCCACTTTGCCGATGAGCAGGTCATTAAAGCAATCAACTTGGCAGGGCATCATGACTACAGTGTTGGTGGCTTCATCTTCTCCTCCATCAGTGTCTAATTACTGAATGGTCTAAACTCACTTCGCTTGATGGATATATAGTCAGATCGCATTTACTATTGCGCATCTGCGAATAAACTTTATGAGAATTTGACGTTCTCGATAGTACGTGTAAGCGCACAACTCTTTTATTTACGTAAGTATACTTAACTGTCTACGCCTTAAATGAAATTGACTATCCTCTGACATAAACCTGCTGCCACACGATTTCATCCTTATACGAAAATGATCTCTACATTACTACTTCAAGAGGCTCATTAGAAGTCTGCATTCGTAATGATTAACAAGTTGACAGCAAGTATCCTTGTTGCCGTCAAATCGCTGGCTTTATGTGATGAATAGTGTTTTGGCACCAGCTAGAAAGCAGCCTGAGTTGCAGGCATATTTATGGGTCCCTTTTGCCTCACCCATTATAAACAAAGGCTGATAATCTTGCATTGCAGAAGGTGCTGAAGAAACAAGTAAAATTTTCACCGTACCTGTTTATTGTAATGCAAAGACTTCATAAGGATCCATCAAGGCACGTATATCAAGGAAAACGAAGGCGCAAAACATCTTGGTACTATTTGCCGGTCGAATTCGGGTGTCCTGGCTGCAAGCGATTTCTTAGTCAAAACTGTGGGATTAGAAGAGCTCACTTCACTGTGGCTAAATCAAGCTGCTTTATTCTCGCAGAACCTTCTGCACGCATTGGGCAGATACACGACTGTGATGGTGACAGGAGCATCAGTTGGCCTCTCTTACCATGCTAGCACCAAAGGTCCATTCGGTGGACTATTCGATGGTTACATTTGATCTCACCTTTAGATGGCTCTTTGTTCCAGGTTCGACATCACTTATGCTGTAATCGATGCTTCAAATGAAACCTGTGGTATGGGTATTGCGGGAGTCTAAACCAACTGAGTGACTGCACGGCGCCAAAGGCATAGAAGCATTGTACCCATTAACTTAAAAGAGGAGGTGCGGAAGAGGAGAAATTGAAGGAAATCTTCGCGCAGCGCGGACACTTTATCGTGCCACCATGAAATTACTGAATGAATTCATGCCTAAGTCTACTTCTTCGTGCTGTCGCTGTTGCCGTTGTCTATCTCATTCATCCTAAAGCGTTCGTGAATGTCATAAGCTTTATTTGTGCCTAATTAGCCGGGCTGTTAGTAGCCTTTGTGTCGGTGTGAATTCAGCTTAAAATATCGTTGATGAAACGTACTGCTCTCCTCATCCCTCATAGTGGACTGATGTTTAGAAGATGCTTTCCCTCCCATAACTTGATGATTCCTCTGCCCTAATTTTCCGTCATCCTCGGTGTCGACTGATGTCTACTTGCAAGCGTCATGTGAATACATTAGCTGGAGGCATAAAAATTGTTGACAGAAGGCTCAGAGCATCCTGGCATAAATTAAATATCACCTCTTTACTCATACTCAGAGAGGAATAGATAGGAGGATGTGGCTGTGAATCTAGCCAAAGATCTGTCCATCGAAAGCAAACCAAATAGATACGACACGAGACTACTATCAATGGATTGGGTGAATAGGACTAGAAACCCATGCAGTCCTGACCGCGACTTGGCTACTGTCAGAGGTATTTTCTACAGAAAGGCAGCTAATTGAGACCAAGTCGCTTAAGAAACATCAAGTCGCGTGGACTAACGAGTGTATACCCAATCGGTCCAAGTGGAATGCTTCCGTGAGATAACCGAGCATTAAACGATCCCACTTATTTTACTCTCACACCCTAAAAGGCCACCATAACACTTGAGATTGGGTTTCACAAGTCACTGCTGATATACCAGACGGCAGAGCTCCAGTTACTGCCACGAAGTGCCACAATTGTCGCCACCTCACTTCCTCTCCACCGCAATACAAAGCTTAATGTCAACTGGCAGAGAACAGTCAGATTCGTAACCTCTATGAGGTGAATTAAAGGCGTAGAGCAGAGAAAAGTCAAAACTCAGAAATGGTAGGAAAATCGTGATGACACATCACATGGCGTGAGGCCACCACTCGTGACCTGGGCACAGGATTCCCCATCTCGTCTTATCAGAACATCATGCTGACTCACCTTTTCAGACTGACTCAACCGGTGCTTGGGTTGACGACACGGATAGCTGCAGATGCTTGCATGCTCGTATGCGCATGGCCTGTTCAGTGTGTGTGAAATGCGTTCAGGTCGACCTGAGAGTAAACAACTGTGGTAAGGCTCAGCTCCATGAATGGACACAAACGCAGATCGCACCCAACAGCTCCATCCTTCAATTCTGAAATTCAAGGTCCCTGTCTAAACTGGATTCGAGGTAGAAAACGCACGACTCGCTGCAAACGACCAACTACTTACCATACGGTGAGATTAAATGATCCACGCTAGACACTTGGGACAAATACACAAGCAAACAATTAATAGCAGTAACAACACCATAATGAGGGCGTAGCTTCCATCTGCATGTGGTGGATCGTGCAGTGTGCGTAGCCGTAAATGATATAATTTGGAGAAAAAATGTCGTGATTCATACCACGTGGTGTGAGGACTCGAGGTCACAACGCGCTGTGTTGATGCGTCATATCGCTATGCCGATTGGCGCCATCGGATTGGTCGACACTGACAAAATAGGGGTGTCCCGTAGGTCCTCACGTCTATATATGCAGTTGCGTATGGTCGCAACGACTGAGGTGATGCCAGTGCAGTGGGTGTGATCTGTGCTGTGGTCGTGCCGTTGGTCCATTTGTGCGTGTGCAATCAAGGTGCGATGCGACGCTGGTCCGTGGACGAACAGAACTACAGGTAGCACCCAACACCTCCACTCACCAACTCGGAGTTGGAATGCACCCATCTCTGTGTTGTCGCGAACAGCAATGCAGGCCA
Source organism: Taenia hydatigena (assembly GCA_036345935.2). NCBI lineage: Eukaryota > Metazoa > Platyhelminthes > Cestoda > Cyclophyllidea > Taeniidae > Taenia > Taenia hydatigena. Next base: position 16,845,205 of record JADWOT020000009.1, read on the forward strand.
CATTCTCACAACGTCCACCTCTTCATCGATTCCCCTGTGGAGCGACGAGTGATGGAAGCCAGTGGAAGGAAAGTGGATTGGTGTGCTCTCACACGCATGGGTGTGAGTGCTGTGGGATGTGGCTACAAAAACAATGCAATGTGCGCGAAGGGGACAAGTGACAAGTGCATAATAGTGTGTCCGTTGAATGTTTTGCTGAGTAGTATCGACTGCAGGTGTGTGTCGATGGATGTGTTGTCGTCGTTGTTATCGCCACCGTTCCTATTTTGGTGTGATCCGCATGAACAAATGTGGACATGCTTTAGTAGTTGGCATTCGTCATTGCTGTGCGCCGCACTAGAACACGAAGTCATATTATTTTTCTCTGGACGTCTACAGGATGTTTCAATCTCGCTGTGCAAATAATGCTCGCAATAATTTGGTGGAGCTTGCGTAAGTGGTACTTGGGGCTGTCCCATCCGTGTATTCTGAACATCTCACTTTGCTTAAATAAAATTCGCTGTCGCATTAATAGTCTGTTTTTGTGGAGAGGAGTGGACAGATCAGTTGATGGGTTTGCAGGTACGTGAGTAAGAAATCAGGGAGTTATGATTGCGTGTGGATAGGAGGTGTCATGTCAGTGGTTTTGGGCTGCTATGCTTGGCTTCATGGTTGGGCTTCCAGTGTTTAATGTGCAGCAGCAATGGTGCTGTCTCGGCGGCCTCCGTTGACCAGCTGATCTGGTTGCTCAACTGTTACGCCTCTCCTTTCCGTGTTTATCTGGTAATGAGTTAGGAAGGGAAGAGTAGGATCATGCCGCGATGGCTTGGGCTTGCGCTATCGATGTATTTAACATGCTTCTCGTCCATAGTATCTTCTGCTATGAACAGGCGCAGAAGTGTAGGCGCACAATAAGGGAAGGATGTTTAGAGAGTGAGATGTGTCGTCTATGTTGAAGGGTGGAATCACGACGCAGTTGTTGAGTGCACTGGGGCTAAGTAGAGGCGCGTAGTGCATAAATGGTACACAAAACCCAAGTTGCGTTTGAGAGCACCGATGTAGGTTACCAGGTGAAATGCATTAGAGGAGTAGTGAGCTTGACAACTGATCAATCACTACTCGTGCCATGTACCCAGTGCCCACTTCATTCCTCTGATGACTTCTCAACCAAATAACTGGCTTTCATTTGAATCACTCTACAGTTATTTTCTGATCAGGGGTGACTGCAGGACTGCGAAGACTCGACTACTTCACCAACCAAGTGCTGCATGTGATGCTGGACTACAGAGGGCCAGTGAATGTGGATCCTCATTTCGAGCTGGACTAACTGATTGCTACGTAGGCTGGTCTGCTAATTAAATAAGTGGGATGTGAAGTTACTTTTGTGGCAGGAAGTTTCCAGTAGATGATGCAGTGGATGGAGTGGCTCACTTGTTGTGTGCTTCTCTGTTCATTGTGTTGGTGAGAAGGACGGTGCTCTGTCTGGCGACTTGAATTGGTTCATCAAATGTGGTGGGAATGTTTTGTATGCATCTCAATCTATTTTAAACGGTATGGGTGTGGGCATCGAAGGCGGTATCATGAATAACAATGCAATGCATATTCTTGCACTAGAATTCAAAGACCTGTTGCTGAATGCAAAGTGGGATTTGGTGAAAAGATGTAGCTAAAGGATGCCCCGAATCAAGTAAATGCGCAATGTGGTAGTCACCGACATAAAATGTCAACGGATGTGATGATACTAGCATAATTTGCGAGATCTTAAAATCTGCAGAGTGAAACATCAGAAGCCATTACAGCAACTATCTCCGTCTGCCTCTCGCCAACTCTCGTGACACGCACTCGTTTTGACCACGTTAGTATAGTGGGACGACGACGTGCAACGAATGCATTAGACATGCGCATGGAAAGGCTTTACTATCACATCGACGGCACACGAGTACTTCTGCGCGCACAGACGTTGAGGTTCTCGCCACAAATATGATAAGCCTTCCTTCATGCCGGCAGAGCTCAGAACGACATGGAGGGATAATAGTAGAATTCCACTGAGAAATCAGAAATTGCTTTGACAGTGATTTTCAACTGGTACTTCTTTATAGACATGTCGAACAAATTTGGAGTAAGTTACGGTGGTATCAACAATGGCTTGCTTTGTTTAACCACAATATTAAACGTTGTACGCACTTCTTCACCTCGAATCCAGTTTAGACAGGTGATTTGCAATTCGGAGTGGATAGATGGAACTGTTGGATGTGATCAGCGCTGGCGTTCATTCTCGGAGCTGGACCTTACCACAGTTGCTGCCTCTTGGGTCGACCACAAACCATTACACACACACACACGCCAAACAGGCCAATCCTAGACCACTGGTCACATACGCTTCCGGACATACGGTCATGCAAACATCTGCAGCTCTCCGCCAAAATGCATCAATTAGGTACCACAAGAAGGGATACCATTGTGACTTCATCATCACATCAACCTTTTCCAGATTAGCCACATGCAGTGACGCATACTAACTCACTCATTCATATTGGGCTACAAATATCACCACCCTCATATTTACTGGGCATCAATAAAGGGGGCCTTTAATGTAGTACTCAAGCTGGCTCTAATATTAGCTGAGTTCTTTGTAGGAAACGCAGACTAATGTGTTAAAATTTGAGTTGCGATTTGTTACAACCTGGATAGCCTATGGGTGCGAGTGACCCGAATCCGTTCCATCCACGACCGTTTGGGGTGGCGAAAAGGTCGCCTTACGGATGGCTCTGATGCCCGACGCAAGTGCATCACCGCGCTCACACACCATACATACATACATGCAGGCATGTATGCATGCTTGCGTGCGTGCATGCGTGTGTGCGTGTGCCTTGCGACTGGCCAATGGACACTGGCCCTGAGGCACCTGGTCAGCTCAGTCAAGCCTGTCTACTAGTAGCTGTTTGTTTGCGGGCTTACGATTTGTGGTACCGAGCGTAAAATTCAGCTAACGCAGTGTTCCATGAAACGGTAAGGCATAACTGAGCGTGCAAACACATAAAGTGACGCCCTGAAATTGCCGTCCTTCCAAACGATAGCACAAAATGTACCATTTTGCTGCATGCGATGTGGGCATGCTGGCCAAAGCGCATATACTAATACGGTAGAATGTAGGGAAATACACGACGGATTCGGCTTTCATTGAAATCAATGTCATGATTTTCTTTGTAAAATATGCTGTGTTTCGAATAGTGGGTTTGTTTCATTCATCTCTTTGCGTGCTGTTAGGTTGTCCCTTTGGGATGACATGAACAACCCGAGCCGATTTAGGTCCGCGTCGGCGACTCCAAGGAAGGTGCTTTCTCGTTCGGGTTTTGCTCTGCCCCTCTACCCTCCAGGTTGGAGAGTCTGCGATACCGCGTGTCTGATATGCTGCAGTTGGGAATTATGATGATCACCTCGAGGGTCAGCAATGTGCGAGGTTCGGCGCGTGTGTATTCCGGTTGGTTGGTGGTTCTCGCACTTCATTGCAAACAAAAGAAAGCAGGTAGCTGTACAGTTTATCTGTCAGTTCAGTGACTCTAAGCACTGATCCTGCCTCATTTCTCGCTCTTTCGCCTTCATCATCACCTTCACACGCACAGTAATTCAGAGTTTGAGTGCGTCTCTTTCGTTATCGGCTAGTGTTGAGATGTTGTGCGGCGCATGGTAGGATAGATTGCATAGAAGTTACAGCCGAATATTAAGTAAACGCCTTTTGATCCTTTTGGACGTAATGCATGCTGCCGTGCCCTCCTCTACCTCCATTTACAATCTGAAGGGTCAACATGATGTGTTGCAGCAGATGCATCTGCTGGTATGGGAAACGCATGCGAAATGGAGCAACTAAATGAGGGTCAAATTGTATCACCTAGCTGAGAGTTGGTTAGCTCCGCCCAATTACGAAACTGGTACCATCAGACCACTCGTTGCCCAAAGCGTGCATTTGAACATGCATGTGCAGCCTTGTCTCTCGTCGTTGCGAGCACCGTCCTAGCACCCATCTTGCACATTTGCCCACTCTAATTTCGTGTACCATTGGTGGTGTACTTTGATTTGGCCACAATTCATTATACTGCATCGTAATTGCTTGTGTAAGAAGTAAATTGGATCCATTCCCTCTCAATGAGGGCCTCTCAATTCTCAAACATTGCCTTTACGCCTGATTTCCTCTTCATGAAAACCATTATTGCGACAAACGCAATTCCTCCTGACTGTATCAGGCAAGATAAAGGCAACATTTAGCATTATCCTCGCCACGACTGTCCCTGTATTTTATTATTTGACGCACCCTCTAGCACTTCACTACCTGTGGTGGGATGCTGACTGGATACGTTGTCAGCTCAAGAAACTGCGCGGAGATTTGTGACCTCTGGCATCATACGTTGATGTAAATTAAAATCGACTGTTTAGAATTAAGTATCTGCACAAGTTCCCACAATGAGTGTGGAAAATAATGTAACATAAAACAAATTATTTCATTTGCTCTGATTGAAGCTTACATAAGCCAAAATTAAGAAAGTCATTCCTATAAGGCATTTTACAAATTCTCACTAATGTGCAGATAAATAATACAATTGCAAACATCGAGATCGAAATTCGCACTCTTGTGTCGATCAATGCTACGAACTTACATTCAGTGGGAGCGAAATTTGCACACACGTGTTGATTAATACTACAAAATTGCATTCAGTGAGCGCGAAATCCGCTGTCTCGTGTAAAAAAAGTGCTAAAAAATTGCAATAAGTAAAAGCCTAATTCGGATTCTCGGATAAATCAGAACTACAAAGTTGCATTCAGTGACAGGGAAATTTGCTGCTACGTGCTACGCGCCCTTCCTACAATTTGTACTGAAGCTTTTGGATGCCTTGTAATTAGTAACCACCAAAAGGAATTGAAGCAAACACACTGCAATAGATTGAGGTTGGCAGAGATTGCCCCAAAGTTAGATGCAATGAGGTGGTGTTGTGCGGTATAGAACTGCTAAACAAATCATCTCAACAATGCTAAGCAAGTACTTAAGAAACCAGCTGTGCACACAACCGGATTCGATCTTGACATAAACAAATTTATTGCCTGTTCAAATTCGTATCAAAGGCACTATATGCGGGTTAAGTATGATAAAACTACATTTACTGCGGACTGACCCTTCGTCTCTACTTCATCAATCAAGATTCCATTCATCCATTGTTCCATTAAAGGGTCTGATATCCACTATATGAATCCTTGAGGAGTCATTTCAACAGACTCTTGACGGGTTCTTCTCCCCTACGGCATCTTTTCCATTTCAGGTCACAATTGTCATAATCACAAGAATAGACATTAAGGCCTTGTCTGAGTTGGAAGTTTTTGAAGCAGCATTAGATTAATAAAAGGATTACATCTTCAAAGTCTACAAATCAAAAAGTGATGATAAGCGTTACTAAATGGGATCAAGTAGAAGTTAAAAAGATGGTAAAGATTTGCAAGTGTAAGTTACTGATAAATGAGGAGAGGCTGAACGTCCAACATTGACAGCGCGAGTCTGAAAGATGCAAGAAAACAAGTGCAGCCTTGAAGTTGTCCACTAGCTAGGCGTCTTAGCAGCAAAATTTGTCGCAGGCAGACTAATCATCTAGTCTAGAGAGCAATGCCTTAAACTCAGTGACTATTGAGGAAAAACTGTGAATGATGAATGCATAAGGTGCAATCAAGCGGCATGAAGATCGCCCGCTCATGTATAGACATTAATGCGATTTGAGGCAACCGAAAGGCTGAAAGCGAAGAATGTGATGATAGTTGAGGAAGAAATTTGCTCACCTGTGCTTATGCGACTTTCACAAGCTACCCCAGACATTTGTACAGTTTTCATCTGTCCTGGACAATGGTGGATTGAAAGTCCTTCACAGTATCTTCTCTTTTGTTAATCTAAACATTCAACTTGTTAAAATACAGCATTTAAATAAATAAGAACACTATACAACGATTGCCAAAGAAGAATCCGGTCGAACGATTGAATAAGACAGTTGTTAGAATGACTACCAAAAGAATAACATGAAAGTAAACAAAGATCCACACTCTTGCAACGCAAATGCAGATTGATGGTATGAGGTGGTTGCGGTATCACAGATTGCTTGTCTAACGCAAGGGAAGAAATGACACTTCTTGAGGCAGACTTGCAAACAGGATGAATAAAGAGGTTGTCAGCGTCTTTATCTTTTTTAAACAAAGAAGAAAATGCGTTTGGTAGTGAGCGTACGCAGCTCACATCCACCGTGCTACGTTCCAGCTCACCAATTGGAGCAGCGGGGTTTTCTCATCAAATTCTGTCCCATTGCATCTAATCCCCAACACGTTATCTATAGTGAGCACAGACTTCCTTACCACTTCTCAATAACAAAAGGAACGTTAGGATGAAAACCACAACCAGTAAGTCGTTGAATTTATTTCTCATGACTGACGCAAATGCAACCACTAAAGAGCAATTCGATGATAACGAAAATCGACAGGAAGATTGAGAGCATGTCCACCAGTAAAAACGAAGCAAACAAACAATGACTAGGATAAACACCTGTCCTTTCGATTCGACTCCTAATTCAGTGCATTGAGTCATCGTAGCATCGCGTCTATTTCTATGCCTCTCCTCTTCCTTATTTACCTCCTCACATTTATCCTGTAATGCTTCACACCATAACACAAACACTCTTTCTGGGTTGCTGCGCACCGATGAAATTGGGAACTTCGTACTACTCTTCCTTATCGTCTGGCACAAATCTAGGACCTTTAGAGGAAATAATTCAGCAAACTATCCGAACAACACTTCACATTAGGATGTACCACTTGCGAGTGCTTATACGAGGTGGGAAAAGAACCCACAAGCAGGAACTTAAGTAGCTGCAAGCCAAATGTTCACAAATTTCAAGGCGATGAAGACGACAATTTAGACGGATGGTAGCGAAGACTAGAAGGAACTTTCACAACACAACGTGATATCTTTGCAACCTTCACGGTGGTTGGAACAACTTAACAGACGGCCTGACAATAAGGATGTCCGCAGTGAGGCGTTAGTTGAATGGTGACTACAATGCCGAAGGTAGAGTAGCCGATTGTACCTCGGGATGGTGGCCTGAAGCAACGCGAATTCACAGTTTTATTTAGGGAAGGAAATGCAAATAGCAATGCAAACACTCTGTCTTGCAAACACTGAAGTAGAACTTGTAATGCCATATTTGTGATACCAAAGCGAATTGTGTCAATTACCATAATTAATGAAGGTGTTAAGGACGAACTTGCCTAATGCAAACTCCTAAGGCACAAGTCCTTCCTTCAACTTCAATGCATTAAATTATTTTATGCTCCAGCAACCAGTAAACTTCACCAGCCATTCCTTCGAAAATGAGTCCAGTTATTTCTCCGCGCATCGTTGGTCGCTACATGCAACGTGACGGATGTTGGTACAAAGTATGAATGCCTTACTCGAACAATCGTGCCTATTAATTATAAGCTTAATCTTGTTCTCAATTTCGCAAGTCTCACGAAACTGTGCTTAAAGCAGTAGATAGCCTGAATTTTGAGCCATCTGCAGCTCCACGGAAACGCGCCCTGTGAAAGTGGAACTTGTGAAATTTGGAACAAGATCAAGCCTGTGATTGATGGGCATGATTGTACGAAGAAGACATTCATGCTTTGCACCAAAGTCCGCCATGTTTCATGTAGCGACTAAAGATGCTCGAAGAAATAACTGGACCCCTTTTCGAAGGTATTGACAGCGGAACCGACTGGTTGTTGGAGCATTAAAAACAATTTGATGCATCAAGGTTGAAGGGAGGACTTGGGCCTTAGGAGCTTGTGTTAGGCAAGCGCGTGCTTAACACCTTCATTAATTATGGTAATTGACACATTTTGCATTGGTGTCACAACTGAGCTTTTACAAATCATACTAAGAGTTCTATGTATTTACTTTTGTCTCTTGGTCTTCAAACTCCCTGGGCAAGCAGACTGACTGCGAAAGGGCACCTACATTAGCAGCACTTAGGGCGCAGAACAGAAGCTGGATGTGTGCGCGCCTGGAACACTCTTGCGCCTCCTACAATCCTGACGACCCATCACGCGATTCGTGTTCACCGAACGCATCTCACACATCCGAAAGCATTCACCAAATAGCCCCTCGATCTCTCGCGTTCCATTTCTGGTGTTGTCTTCAGCGGCAGTCCTCCTTCTTTCGTCAAAGCCCAAAGTCGTCTTCGTTGCCATTGGCAGATGTGGCTTTGTACGGACGCATCTTAACTGATGGTAGCGATGAGTTACCTTCTTGTAGGTGCTGCATTGATCAAGGAATCCTCGAAGGCATAGGTTTGCTTGTAGACACAGAGGTGATGAAGGCGGTTCTGATTATGTCTGCCTCCTGCAGTTTATTGTGGCTGTTGATCGGAGTGGTTGCTCTTCTGTTCCATACAAATCCTTTGATGTAACATTTTGAGGTTACTTTTTGTCAGGTGGGTTGTTGCATGTAACCGCTTAATATCATTTCCTTATCTCATTTTTTCGTGTAATTGTGTCTCTGCAAAGAAATTGCGTTGACCATTTAACATTTAAGCATGTTTTAACGCTTGTCGCATTGTGCTGAGCAAAGTGGTGTTATTAGCAGAAGTACATGAAATTATGCGCAGGCGTGCTTTCAACTGAGATTTTATTACCAAAGTAGCCGACATAGGAATTGAAGTAACAAAGTGATAGTTAGACTTATGTAGCTGAAGTGAAGTTTGCTTGATTTGACCCCTATTAACTAGTTCGAAACTGATTTTAATGTGTGACATATGGAAAAGAGAAATGTTGCCATGAGAATCCCAAAAGGTGCGACAAAAAAGGGTTGCAGACCATACAGTTTTTCATCCGTTTTTAGGTCTTTATGGGCGAACCATGAATTCGTACTGCCTTACTAATATGAAGACAATCTAAGCCTCGCATGATCCTAAACTGCAGCACAAGATGATGAAATACTGCGTGAAAGCGTTAAAGGCGTAAGCATTACGATGTTAGAAAGACTGGAGTTGGTTGGGATGGATGCTGTTTACGTGGTTCAGCTTGTGCATTACCTGATATTAGGATAAGAGAAGACAAGATGAGCTGGTCCTTCTGCCTCCATGACATGAGGAAAGTGAGAACAGGACGTTTACTGAACTCGACGGTTACATGTGCTACATTTCATTAGCACTTTAAGGAATCGCATTGCTTTGCATTCCGAAATCTCTCAAATATTCATCTGTTTTAATTTCACTGCTTTCATCTTTACGGACACAAAGGCTTCCACCCCAGTACTTATAGAATGGCTTTGGTGACGCATTCACGAGAGGATCAATACTACAAAATGGCATCCAGTGAGGGCGAAATTGGCAATCACGAAAGGATCAATGCTACAAAATTGCATCCAGTGAGTGCAAAATTCGCAATCAGGAGAAGATTAATACTACAAAATTTCATTCAGTGAGAGCGAAATTCGCAAACACAAGTAAAACAACACTACAAAATTGCATCCAATGAGAGCAAAATTCGCAATCACGAGGGGATCAATACTACTAAATAGCATCCAATGAGGGCGAAAATCGCAATCACGTGGGGATTAATACTAATAAACCTCATCCAGTGAAGGCGAAATTCGCAATCACAAGGGCATCAATACTACTAAATTTCATCCAGTAAGGGCGAAATTCGCAATCACGAGGGGTTCAATACTACTAAATTCTATAGTGAGGACGAAATTCGCAAACACGTGGGGTCAATACTATTAAATTTCATCCAGTGAGGTTGATGTTCGCAATCACGAGGGGATCAATACTACTAAATATTATCCAGTGAGGTCAATATTCGTAATAAAGAGGGTTAAATACTAATAAATTTTACCCAGTGAGAGAGAAATTCGCAAACACGAGCGGATTAATACTACAATATTTCATCCAATGAGAGCGAAATTCGCAATAAAGAGGGGATCAATAATACTAAACTTCACCTATTAAGCACGAAATTCGCAAACACGAGGGGATCAATACTACTAAATTTCATCCAATGATGGCGAAATTAGCATTCACGAGGGGATAAATAATACAAAATTTCATCCAGTGAGGGCGAAATTCGCAATCAATAGGGATTCAATACTACTAAATTTTATCCAGGGAGGGCGAAATTCGCAATCTCGAGGGGATCAATACTACAAAATTTCATCCAGTGAGAGCGAAATTCGCAATCACGACGGGATCAATACTACAAAATTTCATCCAATGATGGCGAAATTCGCATTCACGAGGGGTTCAATAATACAAAATTTCATCCAGTGAGGGCGAAATTCGCAATCACGAGGGGATCAATACTACTAAATTTCATCCAGTGATAGCAAAATTCGCAATCACGAGAGGATTCATACGAAAAAATTCTATCCAGTGTGGGCGAAATTCGCAATCACGAGGGGATCAATACTACTAAATTTCATCCAGTGAGGGCGAAATTCGCAATCACGAGAGGATTCATACGACAAAATTCTATCCAGTGTGGGCGAAATTCGCAATCACGAGAGGATCAATATTTCTAAATTTCATCCAGCGGGGGCGAAATTCGCAATCAAAAGGGGATAATTACTACTAAATTTTATCCAGTGAGGTCGATATTCGCAATCACGACGGGATAAATACCATAAAATTGCATTTAATGAAGGCGAAATTCGCAATCACGAGAGCATCAATGCTACTAAATTTTATCCAGTGAGGGCGAATGTCGCGGTCACGAAAGGATCATTACTAAAAATTGCATGCATTGAAGTCTAAATTCGCAATCACGAGGGCATCAATGCTACTAAATTCCATCCAGTGTAGGCGAAATTCGCAGTCACGAAAGGATCAATACTACAAAATTTCATCCAGTGAGGGCGAAAATCGCAATCACAAGGGGATCAATGCTACTGAATAGCATTCAATGAGGGCGAAATTAGCAATCACGAGGGGATCAATAATACAAAATTTCATCCAGTGAGGGCGAAATTCGCAATTACGACGCGATCAATGCTACGAAATTTCATCCAATGAGGGCGAAATTCGCATTCACGAGGGGATCAATACTACAAAATTTCATCCAGTGAGGGCGAAATTCGCAATCACGAGAGGATTAATACGACAAAGTTCTATCCCGTGTGGGCGAAATTCGCAATCACGAGGGGATCAATACTACTAATTTTCATCCAGTGAGGGCGAAATTCGCAATCAAGAGGGGATCAATACAACAAAATTTCATCCAGTGAGGGCGATATTCGCATACACGAGGGGATCAGTACTACAAAATTTTATCCAGTGAGGGCGAAATTCGCAATCACTTGAGGATTAATACTACAAAATTCTATTCAGTGAGGGCGGAATTCGCAATCACGAGGGGTCAATACTACTAAATTTCAGCCCGTGAGGTCGATATTCGCAATCAGGAGGGCATCAATGCTACTAAATTGCATCCAGTGAGGGCGAAATTCACAATCTCGAGGGGATCAATAGTACTAAATTTCATCCAGTGAGGGCGAAATTCGCAATCACGAGGGGATTAATACTAGGAAATTTCATCCAGTGAGGGCGAAATTCGCAATCACAAGGGGATCAATACTACTGAATATCATCCAATGAGGGCGAAATTAGCAATCACGAGGGGATAAATACTACTATATTTCATCCAGTGAGAGCGAAATTCGCAATCACGAGGGCATCAAAGCTACCAAATTTCAACCAGTGAGGGCAAAATTAGCAATCACGAGGGGATCAATACTACAAAATTTTATCTAGTGAGAGCGAAATTCGCAATCACGAGAGGATTAATACGACAAAGTTCTATCCCGTGTGGGCGAAATTCGCAATCACGAGAGGATTAATACGACAAAGTTCTATCCCGTGTGGGCGAAATTCGCAATCACGAGGGGATCAATACTACTAATTTTCATCCAGTGAGGGCGATATTCGCAATCAAGAGGGGATCAGTACTACTAAATTTCATCCAGTGAGATCGATATTCGCAATCACGAGGGGATCAATACTACAAAATTTTATCCAATGATGGCGAAATTCGCATTCACGAGGGGATCAATAATACAAAATTTCATCCAGTGAGGGCGAAATTCCCAATCACGACGAGATCAATACTATAAAATTGCATTTAATGAAGGCGAAATTCGCAATCACGAGGGCATCAATGCTACTAAATTGCATCCAGTGAGGGCGAAATTCCCGGTCACGAAAGGATCAATACTACTAAATTTCATCCAGTAAGGGCGAAATTCGCAATCACGACGGGATCAATACTACAAAATTTTATCCAACGGGGGCGAAATTCGCATTCACGAGGGGATTAATAATACAAAATTTCATCCAGTGAGGGCGAAATTCGCAATCACGACGGGATCAATACTATAAAATTGCATTTAATGAAGGCGAAATTCGCAATCACGAGGGCATCAATGCTACTAAATTGCATCCAGTGAGGGCGAAATTCCCGGTCACGAAAGGATCAATACTACTAAATTTCATCCAGTAAGGGCGAAATTCGCAATCACGACGGGATCAATACTACAAAATTTTAACCAACGGGGGCGAAATTCGCATTCACGAGGGGATCAATAATACAAAATTTCATCCAGTGAGGGCGAAATTCGCAATCACGACGGGATCAATACTATAAAATTGCATTTAATGAAGGCGAAATTCGCAATCACGAGGGCATCAATGCTACTAAATTGCATCCAGTGGGGGCGAAATTCACAATCTCGAGGGGATCAATACTACAAAATTTCGTCTAGTGAGAGCAAAATTCGCAATCACGAGAGGATTAATACGACAAAATTCTATCCAGTGTGGGCGAAATTCGCAATCACGAGGGGATCAATGCTACTAAATTTCATCCAGTGAGGGCGAAATTCGCAATCAAGAGGGGATCAGTACTACAAAATTATATCCAGTGAGGGCGAAATTTGCAATCACTTGAGGATTAATACTACAAAATTCTATTCAGTGAGGGCAAAATTCGCAATCACGAGGGGTCAATACTACTAAATTTCAGCCCGTGAGGTCGATATTCGCAATCAGGAGGGCATCAATGCTACTAAATTGCATCCAGTGAGGGCGAAATTCACAATCTCGAGGGGATCAATAGTACTAAATTTCATCCAGTGAGGGCGAAATTCGCATTCACGAGGGGATTAATAATACAAAATTTCATCCAGTGAGGGCGAAATTCGCAATCACGACGGGATCAATGCTACTAAATTGCATCCAGTGAGGGCGAAATTCACAATCTCGAGGGGATCAATACTACAAAATTTCGTCTATTGAGAGCGAAATTCGCAATCACGAGAGGATTAATACGATAAAATTCTATCCAGTGTGGGCAAAATTCGCAATCACGAGGGGATCAATGCTACAAAATTTCATCCATTATGGGCGAAATTCGCAATCAGGCGTGGGTTAATACCACAAAATTGCATTTACTGTGGGTGAAATTCGCACCCTAGTGGAAATGATTGCAACAAACTTGCAGTTATTGAGGGCTAAATTCGCCTACGCGTGGAAATGAATACTATGAAATTGCATTCAGCGAAAACGAAATTGACAATCTCAGCCCTTCCTTTTTTTGTCAGTTTGCTCATGCTCATCGGAGGCAATATCCATTTAAAATCCCGTTTAAACAGCCGGAATCTCTATGATCTCTACAGAAAAGGCATGATTTCTGAAAACATGATTTCTTCTATTTTTTTATTCCACAGGTACATCGCAACTCAGATGTTACATTGTATTTAGCCATCAAAAACTTTTTTGCACGAAATAAATGCAGTCATCCACCAAGAAAACTCCCCCCATGCATTTCACTATCCTATCCCACCTTTTATGCTTATAGCTATTTAAATCAGTCAATTATAAAAAAATAATACTTTCTATAAGGAGCATTAGGCCCATTTGCAACAATCAGCGCATCAAATATATGTGACGTTAGTATGGGGGGAGTTGACAAGTACCGTACCTCCCACCAGGCGACACAATCACCACGACCTCCGAGAAAAGGGACGAGATATGGATCAAGTTTGTGACACCTGGAGTCATACCAAGAACACAACC
>JADWOT020000009.1:16859409-16906330 GCA_036345935.2 Taenia hydatigena
TATACCCCTGCTTTACAATGCACATAAACAATTGTATGCACTTTGAAAGTCCTCACAAGTCACGAAAATGCCACCGAAGCTAGTTATACCGAAAGGATAACGAACTTCTATGGTCACCTGACATAATCTAAGCGGCGATTTGTCCTCACTGGCCCTAGAATGTTTAGCAGTAATTGTTGATAATAAATAATTAATAAGTGCAGATTTAGAAAGGGTCGAGTATTTTTCGGTAGCTGTAGTTCAAGCAATCGTTGTGCCATCGTCGATTGATCAATCAACAAGACACAAAGGTTCATCTCGAGTTAGATTCTGTAGATCACATTGACGGTAGAAAGGCCTAGGGTTGAGGAGAGCCATGTTGCAAAAACAAGTAAAAATTGGCATTTTAATGGTTATTTTTCAAATTAAGTTTAAGGCACTCAATAATAAGAATTTAAAGCTGAAGAATTTTGATTAAAGATGGCTACCAGTGTGAATGTTAGTGTGGTGTAAAGATTTGCAAAACAGCGTGTTTTACTGACAATGAAGTAAAGCCTTTTTAAAGAATTAAAATGAGCGTCAAAGCTCCGATCCACCGCAATAAAGACGAGTTTGCCTAAATGGCCTCTGCTTCTGATTGCACCTTGCATGGTATCCACACGTTCCGGCTTCCCAGTTTCGCCAAATATTACTCACTTGTTATGCACAAACCGAAAAATTAAGTGGATGAGATTTGTGTCTGAAGTGCAGAGCAAACATAGTTGCAGCGTCTCGAGGCTCCCTCGAAGGCAAAAGAAGGCAGAATGCTAGAGTATAATATATATATTCAATGGACAGAGGGAAATAAGCTGCTGGCATGACCCGGAGGCCAGCCTACGCAGCTGGAGCAATCTGGCTACCTCTGTGACCCTAACCGAAACTGGTAGCTCAAACAAGCAAAGTACTCACGAATATCTTGTTGCTCTGTGGATTTGTACTAGTGACCGCGTAATTGAAGTACCACATCCATTGTAATACTTCCGTTCTTTAACTGTGCTTTTTATGCCAGAGGGGAGGGCAGTTTGTAATTTAACGGTTGGCAATCGTGGTCGCTCCCCAGAGCTCGAGACGCCTTCGTCCTAGATGCTTCGACCCAGTTATCCCATATCTTCCTTCTACTTATAACAAAAATGCCTATAAGCAAACAATACTCCATAATAAGGGTGGAAGAAGGGAGGAGCAGGAAAGGGTAGAGCCGTCTTTACCTATACATCATCTTAAAAACACTGCACTATCGGATTCAAATGCAGCAGTGGTGTTAATTTTCTAGATATGGGTGCTCTTATGCTAGGCATCAAAATAATAAAGCATTTGGTACTCACTTTACACTAAAGACGCTCGAAAAACTTATGCAGATGGCTTTTTTAAGAATACTGACTCGAACATACGAAATTGAGGGGAATGGTTCGGCCAAAGTATTATGGGCACCCAAGTGCCCATAACCGAAGCCGGCAGTCACACATACAAAGTATCACAGTAGCAACAAACTGATCTTCCTAAAAGTACTAAGAGCTCGACAGGTCTAGGCTGCTATTTATTTTCTTGCAGAAGATGGGAATGGGATAAGTGCTAAGGTGAAAAATGCTATTTTAAAGCTATTTAATGTCAGTCCTATGCATCTGCCATTTTCCAGCTAATCCACTAAAAATAGGAACACATAGGATAGGAACACATAGATAAGTAGTACTTTAGTAGTTTGCTTGACTTCGCCTTTGTTTGCGCAAACATTTAAGCATTCGCCTCTCCTTTGTTCTCTACTATAGTAATACTGACTTTAGCGAATTCATTGAAGGCTTAAGGCTTTACAGATAAATGCTAAACAAAACTAATGCTATTTAGTTGTGAATTGCTATCACTGCCAACACACTGCGCTAATTCCTTTGCGTTATTACTTTTGATGGCCATTTTGCGGTTAAGTACGCAATAAATGGTCATTTGTCATGTAGCTTGATTTGTTATTAAATGCGTCGTTGATCACTTCAACAAAGTAGCGCATCAAGCAAATCAGCGAATCAAATTAAAGCACAGACTTGGCTTTCTCTACATGTTCCGAAATACTTTCCAGAGTGGGTTTTTATCCATTCTCTTCAGTATAGGCTCCAAACCTCTCCAGATTTGGGACAAAATGGTACCTTCTGCTGAGTTATATCCCTTAATAGCAAGGTGTCCGTCAACTTTTCTTGATGTCTTTATTTGCGTCGGATGGCGCAATTACTTTTCAGGTCCGCAATGGACATATAAAACGCACGACAGATAATGACATTGAGTCTTTGGTGCTTGAATTGGTCGGGAACAACGTCAGCACTACCTACATCACTTGCCCAGCCGATATGACAAAGAATCTCGGTATCAAATTGCCTATTCTCGTCCTTATTGTGAAGAATATGGAAAGATATTTCACCTTTGAAGTACAGGTATTTTTGAATAGTTATGTTGTCCATTGCTATGGACTCTTCTTTAAAATTGGTATAAGAGGAAAATGACCTGAGGTCGCTCATTTGTATTCTTTCGATCTTAATAATTCTGATAATTTACTTCATTCTTCTCAAACGGCTTTGTTCTTCTACCATTAAAACGATAAAATGACGAGATACCCTATGCAATTCTTGGTATCATTTGCCTGACGATGCAAATGGTACGCGTTCTGGTACTGAGTAAATGTGGCTTTTCGAATTTTTTGGAGTAAAAGGTGAATCCTTTTCCATACCTCCAGATTCTCGACGACAAGGGCATAAAGCGACGTTTTCGAGCCAGCAACTTTCAGAGCACAACACGTGTGAAACCCTTCATCTGCACAATGCCACTGCGAATGGAGGAGAAGTGGAATCAGTTGCAGCTAAACCTCGCCGATTTGACCAAACGTGCCTATGGAACAAACTTTGTGGAAGTTCTTCGTGTCCAAGTGAGTCAAAGCGTTCGAGACTTTAGGAATCTGTGAATTTATTTTGACTGAAAGCTTTGATTTTGCAACTTTTTACTAGGCTTTTGGGAGCCGTGTTGAGCGGGCTGTATGCAGCTGAGTTCAAGTTAAGATTCTACAATTTGTGATTTCGATTGTGCTAATATGGGGATTCTGTGCGCCTTGAATGAAATGAGTTGGTAATACCTTCCAGAATGCTTTCGTTTCTAGCTCCAGTCTAGTCGTATTTTCATTGGGTTCAACCAATGTTCATTGAATTCACCTGAATGTGTGATTGTTTTGGGTAGCTGCGCAAGTTATTACCTCGAGGTAACGTATTTCGACTCGAAAGGCATTGAATAAGACAGGTTTGAAGTGGTTTTTTAATCTTATTTTAATGAGTATGTAAAATTTAGTGGACAATTTTTTGGCGTCAAGTTGTGCCATTTTGCTTCCAATCTGACGTTAACCATACAACGGTTTTGTCGACTAAATCGTCACTCCCTAAGTTTTGAATTCTGCTTCATGAACAGCTACAGATTTCAGAACTGAGAGCACATCAAAAGCATAGGGTCTGTCAGTCCTTGTTTTTGCACAACATTTCTTCGTTCGACTTTTGAACTTGAGGATGTCAACGAAGGCAAGGTTATTGTGCAGTCATTTTATTCCGTTCGCACGTCTGGAGGCGAAGCAAGTTACTTGGATTGACTACTTAGTAGTTTCACTCCAATCATAGTTGCAGGATGCGACTGTGCTTCACATTGTTCCCTGCAACTTCTGTCTCGCTATTTGATTCTCCCATAGGTTCACGCCAACTGTCGATTGCGCCGAATATTCTTCAGTGATCGGTTGTACAAAGAGACCGAACTTCCAGCCGAATTCAAGCTCTACCTACCAATTACACAGACAAAAACGGACGAATAAAATGCACCCTTTCTCCCTCTGCCCATAATTTCTTTCTTTAGATGGAACTTTTCTATACATATCAAATTGTTTAGAAGAAGTGTTTGTACAAGGCAATTTGTTGTTGTTGGGGCAAAACGAACTTATCATGGTGTTACGCGCATTCCTAGTCGTGGTCGCTCGTATTTCATTCCTACTTCCCTTTATGTCTAACTTCATTTTCATGGGTAGTTTTGCTGTCTCGGCTGACATTTCCCGTTACACGTTGCTTGTCGCATTTGTTAATGGAAATGTAGGAATGCAACTGGGATGAATCAAATTTTGGCATTATTAGTGCATCAAGACTGAAAGTTGTTTACAGTATTAGGAGCTACTACTTGTAAAATTCTAGAGATCCCTCTTGTCAACTTGACGGTACTGACATCAGGCGTTAGCCAGTTTCATAAGACAGTGACGGTGCATCTCTGAGAGGCATTCGTCTCCACGAAGGTTCGCGTTTCGGCATGCCAGAAAGAAGCTACAGGATAACAAATTGTGAATAACAGAATAAAAGTAAAATTTTAGTTTTTGGGAGAATATGCACGTAATGATTTCACATGACTATGCGGCGGTGTAAGCGAAATTGCCAAGTGTTGGCGAGGTCACTATGACAATGTAGTTTTGTTGATGCCCTACAGATTCGTTTTTGAAGCAGGTGTAAAACAGAAATGCGTCTGGAGACGTATATCCTCCAAGCTCTTCTTCATAGTAGCAGTATACGCGTGGCGTCCAGAGTCTTTCTCCAAAGTCGTCAGAAGTCATGGAGGCACGTCAATCAAGTTTGAACAAAAGAGTTGAGGCTACTATGCTATTAAGCAAAAGTTCAATCTATGGAGGCTTAAGTTCCTCAACAATCAAAACAAATTATTGTGGCGTTACGTTGCTCCTTCTCGTCTTTTAAGCTTCGCCTTCAACGCTCCTCCCTAGTCGGCATTACACGTCAGTCATCACAATGCAAGCAGTTCTTGAAAAAAATTCCACCACCAACTAACCACGCTAGTCATCGTCGTTGTGAGCAAGCAGCTGAGAAGATATTTGATTACGACTTCTTTGATGCACCTCAAGAATTCTACTGGATCTGGTGGAGATTGGATGATGCTCTACGAGGCCACCTCACATGTCTGTTACTAGTGACCTGAGATCCGAGTCATTTGAACAAGAAGGAGATTCAAATAGTAATGTTTCGCATCTATGCTTTGCTTCAGAGGTGTTCACCCGCTCATCCAGCTGGATGCATTTCAGCTGGTTGGGAGATGGAGAGGAGGTACCGTGTGTTCACGAAGACGGCTCTGTAACAAAACCTCTTAGATTGTTTGCGGTTAGTATCACTTTATTTGGTAAAAGCGTTGTCGCACGACATGGGAATGGGACAATTGGAGGAACTGGACGTCATTTTCAACCCTTCTTCTGATGCGAGGCTTGGAGAATTTCTCGCATCCATCAAAAGAAGACGTGATAGACGTTCTCCGCTTCTCGCTATCACTAATGTGATGCCTTGAGCCTATCCAGAAGTTAAAAGGAGTCGTGTTACTAAAATAAAAGAAAAAATGCATTACCGATGCGCAGAAAGGCTGGAGATTGCTGACATGGTCTGGAAGTCATACCAGCCAATAGGAGGTACAAAAGAGGCGACCCAAGTGTTCCCGTATTCAGATGCAGAGTTAAATGTACTACCGAAGCATTACGGTGTGGTCTTCTGCACTACTTTGTTCCACTGCAATCGCGAGGCAGACTCGATGTGCAACTTGTAGCATTGTTTAAAGGTCTAGAAAAGTCGGGAAGAAATTTTTACAAATTCTAACACTTCAACAAGCAATTTTGTACAGTTTAATTCCATTAGATTTGTAACTAAGCCTGATTAAGCAATCTTGGGGCAACCGGATGGAATATATATTCAATAAATAGAGGGGATGGAGCTGCTGGTATCAACCGGAGACCAGCCCACGCGGATCGGGCAATATGACCACATCAGTGACCGAAATCGGCAGTTAGAACAAAAAACAAAGTATTATTGTAGCGTCCCGAGGCTCCCTCGAAGGCAAAAGAAGGCAGAATGCTAGGGTAGAATATATATATTCAACAGACAGAGGGAAATAAGCTGCTGGCATGACCGAAAGACCAGCCTACACAGCTAGGGCAGTACGGCCACTTCTGTGACCTTGACCGAAACCAAGAGTTCCAACAAACGAAGTACTGCACTGCTCCTCTTCTCTTTCGAGCGTCTTCCCTGACGCGCCCCTTCATACACCTCCCGCTTCAGCCATCACAACTTAGTCAGTGCTACAAGAAGCACTTACGAGCTAACCACGCCAGTCGCCGACATTCGACGCGATTGAGGCGATGCTTCACACCAACGTCAGTGATCCCTCTTGACAGTGCATTGCACTTCGAGTTTCGTTTGGCTTGGAAACAAAATTCAGAGTAAGTGGTTCTGTCCGTAGGGAGGCGTCAGCACGCCGATCTCCTTAAGCAAGTATAATAGTGGTAATCTTCGAAACGAAACCTTCCAGGTGGTCCGTGGCTAGTGTCGCTTCAGTTGTTGATAGCTTTCTTGTAGAACACGGAGAAGGGGTAGATGCCGGAGGTGGACGTCGTTCGTGGCCCATCCGTAGCACATGCACTTCTTGCGCACCGCTTCAACATGCCACAAGCGGTAGAGATTGGGATAGAAACCCTGTAGAGTTGGGTTCGCTTTCCGTTGCCACCAATGTAGCGCCCCGAGGCTCCTTCGAAGGCAAAAGAAGGCTGAATACTAGGGTAGAATATATATATTCAACAGGCAGGGTAAAATAAGCTGCTGTCATGGCCTGGAGGCCAGCCCGCGCAGCTAGGGCAGTACGGCCACCTCTGTGACCTTGACCCTAACCGGTAGTTGCAACAACCAAAGTACTACAATTATAGAACCCCTCTCTCTCTCTACCTTGGTAGACCTCCAGCGTCAACCATCACAATGTAATCAGTGCTGGAAGAAGCACACACGAGCTAATCGTACCAGCCATTAAGATTCGAGTTTAAACTGAGGAGGTGCCTGACCTCCACGTCATTAAGCCCTCTTGAGAGTGCGACCATCAGCATACCCATATGGAGACGTTGGAACACTGATCTCCTTAAGCAGGCATATTATACAAATCTCTGCAACGAAACGTTTCCAGGTGGCTCATGGCAAGTGTCGCTTCAGTTGTTGATAGCTTTCTTGCAGAAAGCAGACATTAATCTCAGCCCTTCTGTTACGGGGTGTCAGAGATTCTCCCATCTGTAGCACATGCGCTTCATTCCCACCGCTACAGTTTGTCACAAGCGATATAGATCGAGATGGAAGCCCCATCAAAGTTGGGTCCGCTTTGCACTGCCACCAATGTAGCGTCCCGAGACTTCCTTGAAGGTATGAAACTAGGGCGGAATGTATATATTTAGCAGGCAGAGGGAATGGGGCTACTGGTATGCCCCAGGGGCCAGCCAACGCAGCTAGGGCAACTTGGCCACCCGCGTGACTGAAACCGGAACCGGCAATCAGAACAAACAAATTGTTGCAAGGAGCGCAGCGCATCATTGCACATTAAAGCACAAAAAATGAGATATTTGCTTAAATTTTATGGGAATTTCCCTAACTTACCTGCTAAGGGAGATCAGTGTTCTAAGGTGTCCCTATGGATAAGCTGATGGTCGACAAAACCTCTTACTCTGAACTTCCAAGTCCAGTTACATCGTTAAGAGGAATTGATAACGTGTTGGTCAAGTATCTCCTCGATGAATGGCACGATTAGCTCGTGGGCGCCTCTTTCAACACTGACGAGGAAGGTATGCCAAGAAGAGGATTGAGAACGAAGCTCGAAAGTAGAGAAGGGCTATCCAATGCTTTGTTTGTTTGGACTGCTGATTTTGGTTTCGGTGACTTAGGTAGTCAGATATCCCTAGCCGCGTGGGCTGGTCTCCGGGCCATGGCCAGTAGTCCCAATCCCTCTATTCGCTAAATACATATATATATTCTTCCCCCTTTTTGTCTTTAAGAAATTTTTGAAACGCTATGACGCAGGCGTTTAAAAAAAATTTAAGATCTTTAAGTGACACAACAGTTTCAACGTTTGAAATCTTGCGTCAAGTGATTGAATGCAGGTTGTGGAATCCGATCATACTACTAACAAAGTTTAAGTAGAAATTTTAATCGAAAAAATGTCATCATCAAAGCCAACAAATTGGGTGACTAAAAATGCAGTATTCAAGGCTCAGCATTTGTCAGCCGCAAGAATTCATATACGATTAGTTTTTAAAAAGTTTCGCAGAGTACTACTGTTTCGCGACTCGAAATTCCGGAAAGAAATTGGTATAGCTTACACTTCATTAATATACCAGCTTCCTTTTTCCTACCGTGCTGTATTGTTCCATCCACTTAAACCTCGCAAGCCCTACAGCTCTGACGAAATTAAAATTGGCATGTTTAAATTAAGTCACCATAATGCGCCGGCAACAAATTATGCTCATCGCAAATCAACCACTTTTTTTAATTACATTTGTTTAAACCAGTTATATAGCACTCGATAAAACCTTTTTATACATATTTTTCCTTAGTAAACGTCTTCCTATTTTCTTCAAATTTTTTGTTGGCAGCCAAATTAATTTGAATTAGAAGTGGAGGATTATTTGACGGATTTATCAACCCAACCGACTAAAAAAATTCTCTATTCAATGTAGTGTTTTGCGACTGCAATTCTCACCTTTGATATGGGCGCAATAATTCACAATTGAAAGACAACTGACTAGGGGTCATAAACTCGTGCTGAACCAAAAATAGCCAAGGCGTCTTCAGTTTCACTTTCTCCTGAACCCAACACGTTTCATTTTCCTTTCTTACGAATTTCGTGGGTGGCAAAAATGGTTGGAGGGAAAATTAGCGCCACTTTATTCCAATTTCGCCTTCTTCGTCCCGCAGTCACTCAAAAGGTTTCGTAGTTAGTCCAATTAGGTGATCACCAGAAAGGTAATAACATCAACAACAACAGCAGCAGCAACTGTGCTATGCTTTCCACTTGAAGGTGGTTAGTGTTTTTGTGGGCAGCTCTAAGACCACGGAGTAGAAGGAATGCTGCAGGGGAAAATGTCACGATTACATAGTGCAAATAAACTCTCTGTTCTCTCTATGTGATAGAAAATGTGCACCATCGTCTAAACATTCTCCACTCCTCCTTGCTACACAGTACATTCCGACTTTGCTTAGAAATATAACAGGATTTACAAATTTTATTTAAAACTTGAGTTGCGATTTAAGAGCAGGAGAATAAATTACAGTAGTCGGTCCCCAAATTCCCTCCGATTTGACGATCTATTTGACACCAAAACACAACAACGGAGATGCAGGTTTAAAGGCTGCAGATAAGAATGCACAATGCAAATCACTGTACATGAATTCACCTCGACCTTTTTAAGGTCATTAATAGCTTAGCGGATTATGCATTCATTGTGTTGTAGAGGCACTTAAAAGGTTCGGCGAAATCGGTCAAGAGTACACGCAAGTTCCCATTTAAAATGCTTAATGTAGTCAGAGCTACAGTTTATATTACCTTAATGCATGTCCATTTCAATGATAATTTGGGCTGCCCAAGTCACTCTGAAGAAGTCACAGCAGCATAGAAGAAAACAAACTGCAACTGTGGTACTTATGTTCTTTGAATGGGCTTTGCTGGCGAGAAGCGGTGGGACAATTGTTAATCTGGTCGTGGGCCAACGGAGTCACTTCTCGGAGCCTGAGACGCCCTTGTCCTACATGCTTCAACCGCGCTACTCCATGTCCTTCACTCGGCTTCTAACAAAGATGTGCAGAAGCAACCAACATTCTCATGGTAGGGTCGGTAGAAGGGAAGAAGTGGCTACAATAAGCTCCATAGAAGTGTTTTGGGTCTCCTAAAAATATTACGATTTTAGTCATAATTGGAACTAAGCTCCTCCTTGTAGTGCTTATATTCTTCAAACGTGTCCTGTAGGCGAGAGGTGGGAGGACAATTGTTAATCTGGTCGTGGACCAACGTGGTCGCTTCCCCGAGCCCGAGACACCCTCTCCTTAGAGGAAAGGGAAGAGTCGTCTGTACTACTTTGTTCGTTTGGACTGCTGGTGTCGGTCTTAGCCACAGAGGTGAACCTATCGCCCTACCCGCTTAGACTGACCTCAGGGCCATGCCAGCAGCTCATTTTCCTCTGTCCATTGAATATATATATATATATATATGTATGTGCTCTGCCCTGACATTTTGCCTTCATTCGCCTTCAAGGGAGCCTTAAGACTCTACGCCGTCTGTGCTTATTCCTTTGGTAAAGAATTAGGTGATACATTTCTACTTCGGTGATCTTAACAAACGAGGCGCTTAAATTTGGCTCCTTTTCAATCCACCGCATAACAAAATGACACCACAACTTGACAGCACATAATTGCTACAATGAGCAGCGTTTCTTACGTTAAGTAGAACACAAGACAAGCGATTAATGGGGAACTTTTTACACAAGCCTTACGAAGTTTGAAGAATTTACGAAAACATCCTTCAAAATATGGATGGGAGATAAATTAGTTTATTCTCCTTCTAAGCAATAGTCCGGTTGTCTGGATTCGATTGCATGAATTCGTGACTTGCCTAAAGGAGATTTGTATGCATTGACAATTCTGGCAACTTTACTACCTGCAAGAAGGTGGTTGCCACAAAATCAAGTGGACAACCACAACTCACCAGTGAAATCTCAAATGTCTTCTCTGCACATCGCCTGAGGAGGACTCTCGTGCTAGTGTTTCATTGAGTAGAACATAAAAGGAATCTACGTAAGTCTTAACCCTCGAAACAGGTGGCGAGGATCAAATGCTCCACCTTCGAGAGAGGCGAAGACTTTTAGTGGACTTCGACTTACACAATTTTTGAACATTCATCGTCTTCCTTGGAAGCAAGTTCTCTAATGTTTATGTTCTTCAAATGCGCCTAGTTAACGAAAGGTAAGGGGAGAATTTTGAGCTGGTCGGAGTCTCTCTCTTTAAAGCTTGAGACGCAGTTGTCCTAGACACTAGACTCTGCTACCCCATATCCTTCCTCGGCTTATAATGAAAATGCCCAGAAGCAACCTACCTTCTCATAGTGAGGGTAGAAGTGGCAAAGAGGAGAGAATGAAAGAACTGTCCACAATAGGCTCCATAGAAGTGTATTGGCTCCCTTAAATATGTAAGGGTTGTAGTCATGGTAATTAGAACCAAGCTCCTCCTTGAGTTTGTCCTTCTTAGAAGCAATTTCTGTGAAACTCATGCTCTTTAAATGTGCTTTGTAGGTGGAAGACGGGATGGCAATTTTTAAACCTGTCCGTGGACCAACGAGATCAGTCCCAGGAGCTCGAGATCCCCTCGTCCTAGACACTTCGACTCTGTCACTCCAGATCCCTCCTCCCTTATAAATAAAAGAGTCTAGAAGCAGCCAACCTTCTCATAGTAAGGATAAAAGAAGGGAAGAGGAGGAGAGTGATGCACCATCTACAGCTACAGCACATAAGAATTGAGATGCTACAGGTTCGGCTCGGTGGTCACACCGCGCAATGCAAACATAATCCACAACTCACTAGTGAAATCTCAAATGTTTTCTTTACACATCGCTTGAGGAGGACTCTCATGCTAGTGTTTCATTGAGTAGAACATAAAAGGGATCTACGTAAGTCTTAACCCTCGAAACAGGTGGCGAGGATCAAATGCTCCACCTTCGAGAGAGGCGAAGACTTTTAATGAACTTCCACTTACACAATTTTCTGAACATTCATTGCCTTCATTGGAAGCAAGTTCTGCAATGCTTATGTTCTTTAAATGTTCTTTGTTGGCGAGAGGTGAGAGGAGAATTTTAAGCTGGTCGTAGTCGCTCTTCAAGGCTTGAGACGCCGTTGTCCTAGATACCTCGACTCTACTGTCCCATATTCTTTCTCAGCTTATAATAAAAATGTCTAGTAACAATATACCTTTTCATGGTGATTGTCGAAGAAGGGAAGAGAAGAGAATGAAAGAACTGTCCACAATAAGCTATATATGTAAGGGTTGTAGTCATGGTATTTAGAACTGAGCTCCTCCTTGAGTTTGCCTTTTTTGGAAGCAATTTCTGTGAAACTAATGCTCTTTGAATGCGCTTTTTAGGCGGGAGGCGGGAGGACGATTTTTAAACCTCTCCGTTGACCTACGTGGTCAATGTTAGGAGCTCGAGATCCCCTCATCCTAGACACTTCGACTCTGTCACATTAGATCCCTCCTCCGCCTATAAATAAAAGGGTATAGAAGCATCTAAACTTCTCATAGTAAGGATGGAAGAAGGGAAGAGGAGGAGAGTGAAGAACCGTCCACAGAAACAGCACATATAAGGTAGTGAGGATCAAATATTCCACCAACCTTCCCAGAACTGATTGAATTTCTCCATCGAAAGAGACGAACACTTTTAATGGACTTCGACTTACACAAATTTTTTAACATTCAATGCCTTTCTTGGAAGCAATTTCTGTAATGCTTATGTTCTTTAAATGTGCTTAGTTGGCGAGAGTTGGGAGGAGAATTTTAGGCTGGTCATAGTCGCTCTTCAAAGCTTGAGACGCCGTTGTCCTAGATACCTCGACTCTGCTGTCCCATATCCTTTCTCATCTTACAATAAAAATGTCTAGTAGCAATATGCCTCCTCATAGTGATTGTTGAAGAAGAGAAGAGAAGGAAACAGAAGAACCGTCTACAACAGGCTTCATAGAAGTGCATTGGTTCTCTTAAAAATATGAAGATTGTAATCATAACAATTGGAACTATGCTTCTGCTTGTACTTATGTTTTTTTAAATGTGTTTGCAGACGGGAGAGCGCAGGACAATTTTAGTTGCTCCCCACAGACTTAGAAGCCCTCTTTCTGGCTTACAATAAAAGGGTCTAGAAGCAGTCAATATTCTCATAGAAAAGGTGGAAGAAGGGAGGAGGAGGAGGAGGAGGAGGAGGGAGAGAGAGGAGGAGGAGGAGGGAGGAGGAGGAGGAGAGAGGAGGAGAGGAGGAGGTGAGGAGGAGGAGGAGGAGGAGGAGGAGGAGGAGGAGGAGGAGGAGGAGGAGGAGGAGGAGGAGGAGGAGGAGGAGGAGGAGGAGGAGGAGGAGGAGGAGGAGGAGGAGGAGGAGGAGGAGGAGGAGGACGAGGAAAAGGCGAGGGAAGAACCGCTTACAGCTACAGCACATAGGCTGTAGCGGAGGTCACACCGCTAAGTGGAAGCACAATCCACAAGACTCTAAGCATCCATCCAATCAGGCTTAAATTTAAGCAAAATTTCAAGGCCTTACACTCGGGCCAATCCCTGTAGTATAGAAAAAACAAACTGTCACAGGCACATAAAGGCTTGGGAGGCGACTGGTTCGCTCCGGAGGTCACACCACCCAGCGGAGCGGAAGCACAATCCGCAAGACTTCAAGTGTCCGTCCTGGGGTTAAGCACAATTTCAAGGCCCTACAGTAATGCCAGCCAAACATCCAAGGTTTGGGCTCTTCAAAATATTAAAGTGTAGGAGCGAGCGACTGAATGGGTGTACCACTTTTGTGAAAAAAAATGCACTTGAAACCTTCCCCTATAAAAATTAATGACAATAATAATTCTATCAATTAATGTGAAGACACCCCACATCAGTTTTTATTTTAAAATCTGTTTTTACTGCAAGTTTATTATTTGTGATTAATTCTACATCCATTTGAGGCCCAAAAAATCGCATTTATTTCACTTTCTCTACCAAATGTGAGCCCATTGATTATGGGGAGAAAGTACACCTCGAGAGGATTGTAAGAGAAAGTGCAGGAACCTGCCACAGAGCAATGAGGTCACCGATGTCAAATTTGACAGTTTGGGTCAGATGAATGCATTTGAGTTATTGCCAGGCCATTTTAAGACACCCGAGTAAATGTCATACGGATTCGACCAGAGATTAGGGTGAAGTAATTCATTTTTTACTAATCAGGCATCAGGCTAAGACATCAACATGATGGGAGGGTTAAATTGGATGCTGTAGCTCGTCACCTTCTGCATGTTATGAATTTCATAACATTTCTTTCAGCTATACTGAAGGTAAAACTCAATAAGCTGGATAAACTCTAAGATCAGGAATGCTTTTTAATTGCTACAAGTCATAACAATTCATCATGTTCATCATCTTCTAGACATTTTTATTATAAGCTGAGGAAAGATATGGGATAGCAGAGTCTAAGTGTCTAGGAGGACGACGTCTCAGGCTTTGAAGAGCGACTACAACCAGTTTAAAATTCTCCTCCCACCTCTCGCCAACAAAGCACATTTGAAGAACATAAGCATTGCAGAACTTGCCTCCAATGAAGGCAACGGATGTTCAAAAAATTGTGCAAGTTAAAGTCCATTAAAAGTCCTCGCCTCTCTCGATGGTGGAGCATTTGATCCTCTCCACCTGTTTCGAGGGTTAAGATTTAAGCAGATTCCTTTTATGTTCTACTCAATAAAACACTAGCACGAGAGTCCTCCTCAAGCGATGTGTAAAGAAGACATTTGAGGTTTCACTAGAGAGTTGTGGATTATGCCTACACTGGGTGGTGTGACCACCGAGCCGAACCTGTAGCATCTCAATTCTTATGTGCTGTAGCTGTAGATGGTGCATCACTCTCCTCCTCTTCCCTTCTTTTATCCTTACTATGAGAAGGTTGGCTGCTTCTAGACTCTTTTATTTATAAGGGAGGAGGGATCTGGAGTGACAGAGTCGAAGTGCCTAGGACGAGGGGGCTCGAGCTCCTGGGACTGACCTCGTTGGTCCATGGACAGGTTTAAAAATTGTCGTCCCGCCTGTCGTCTACAAAGCACATTCAAATGGCATAAGTTTTACAGAAATTGCTTCTAAGAAAGGCAAACTCAAGGAGGAGCTTAGTTTTAATTACCATGACTACAAGCCTTACATATTTAAGAGAGCCAATACACATCTATGGAGCTTATTGTGGACAGTTCTTCCAATCTCTTCTCTTTCCTACTTCTACCCTCACTATGAGAAGGCAGATTGCTTCTGGATATTTTCATTATAAGTTGAGGAAAGATATGGGATAGCAGAGTCTAGTGTCTAGGACGACTGCGTCTCAAGCTTTGAAGAGGGACTACGACCGGCTCAAAATTCTCCCCTTACCTCTCGCCAACAAAGCACATTTGAAGAACATAAGCATTGCAGAACTTGCCTCCAATGAAGGCAATGAATGTTCAGAAAATTGTGTAAGTGGAAGTTCATTAAAAGTCTTCGCCTCTCTCGAAGGTGGAGCATTTGATCCTCTCCACCTGTTTCGAGGGTTAAGATTTAAGCAGATTCCTTTTATGTTCTACTCAATAAAACACTAGCACGAGAGTCCTCCTCAAGCGATGTGTAAAGAAGACATTTGAGGTTTCACTAGTGAGTTGTGGATTATGTTTACATTGGGTGGTGTGACCACCGAGCCGAACCTGTAGCATCTCAACTCTTATGCGCTGTAGCTGTAGATGGTGCGTCACTCTTCTCCTCTTCTCTTCTTCCATCCTTACTATGAGAAGGTTGGCTGCTTCTAGACTCTTTCATTTATAAGGGGAGGAAGGATCTGGAGTGACACAGTCGAAGTGTCTAGGATGAGGGGATCTCGAGCTCCTGGGACTGACCTCGTTGATCCACGGACAGGTTTAAAAATTGTCATCCTGTCTTCCGCCTACAAAGCACATTCAAAGGGCATAAGTTTTACAGAAAATGCTTCCAAGAAAGACAAACTCAAGGAGGAGCTTGGTTCTAATTACCATGACTACAACCCTTGCATATTTAAGAGAGCCAATACACTTCTATGGAGCCTATTGTGGACAGTTCTTTCATTCTCTTCTCTTCCCTTCTTCCACTCTCACTATGAGAAGGTAGATTGCTTCTGGGCATTTTTATTGTAAGTTGAGGAAGGATACGGGATAGCAGAGTCTAAGTGTCCAGGAGGACGGCGTCTCAGGCTTTGAAGAGCGACTTCGACCAGCTTAAAATTCTCCTCTCACCTCTCGCCAACAAAGAACATTTAAAGAACATAAGCATTGCAGAACTTGCTTCCAATGAAGGCAATGAATGTTCAGAAAATTGTGTAAGTGGAAGTTCATTAAAAGTCTTCGCCTCTCTCGAAGGTGGAGCATTTGATCCTCGCCACCTGTTTCGAGGGTTGAGACTTAAGCAGATTCCTTTTATGTTCTACTCAATGAAACACTAGTACGAGAGTCCTCCTCAAACGATGTGTAGAGAAGACATTTGAAATTTCACTAGTGAGTTGTAGTTGTCCATTTAATTTTGTGTCACCCACCTTCTTGCAGGTAGTAAAGTTGCCAGAATTGTCAATGCATACAAATCTCCTTTAGGCAAGTCACGAATTTATGCAATCGAATCCAGACAACTGGACAATTGCTTAGAAGGAGAATAAACCAATTTATCTCCCATTCATTTTTTGAAGGGTGCTTTCGTAAATTCTTCAAACTTCGTAAGGCTTGTGTAAAAAGTTCCCCATTAATCGCTTGTCTTGTGTTCTACTTAACGTAAGAAACGCTGCTCATTGTAGCAATTATGTGCTGTCAAGTTGGGGTGTCATTTTGTTATGCGGTGGATTGAAAAGGAGCCAAATTTAAGCGCCTCGTTTGTTAAAATTACCGAAGTAGGAATGTATAACCTATTCTTTATCAAACAAACAAGCTAGTCATGAAGTTCACTTCCACATATCTCTGGAGAAAATAAAGGCAACCATCTCGGGGACTTTTCTAACAATGTCGAGGTGAATCTATTCACTCGGCTGGTTGCCAATTGAAATGAACCGGAAGGTGATGCGACGTTTCCGCGTGGATAAGAAATATAGACTTTATGAAGATATTTTAGTCCCATAGAGTGATTTCATCTTGGTTGTAATCAGTTGGTAACCACCAAGCATTTCTAAGGCAATGAGTGGGTCTGAGGACTACCATACATACAAGTGACTAGTAAAGTAATAGCACACTTACTCTTTGCATATTTTTAGCTTCGAGTCGTTACAAATTCGAAAACAATCTTAATCTGTAGCTTCCCGAGTCCTCCTTGAAGGCAAAATAAAGCATAATACTAGGGCACAATGTATACGTATTCAATAAACAGACGCGATAGGACTGCTGGCGTGGTCCGGATGCCAGTCCATCCGATTAAGGCTAAGTCACCGAAACCGACAGTCCGAACAAACAAAGTACTACATGTTCCCTCTCTCCTTTTGACCGTCGTCCCCCGACGATCTCCATGGTAAACCTCGCGCGGCAGCCATCACAAGGTAATCAGAGCTGAATTAAGCACCCACGAGCTAACAGTGCCAGGCATCATAATTTGGGCGCATCTGAGGAGGTGCTTGACCGTCAGTGTCACTGATCCCTCTAGACAAATCGACTAGACTTGAAGTTTCGTCCAGTTTGGAAACCAAATTCAGATTAAGAGGTTCTGCCAGCCATCAGCTTGTTCATAGGGAGACGTTAGAACACCGGTCCCCTTAAGCAGGTATAAACGAGAAACCTCCGCAATGAAATGTTTCCAAGTGGTTCACGGCTACTGTCAATTCAGTTGTTAATATCTTCTTTGTAGAACATGGGGATATCAATGTCAGCCCTACTGTTATGAGATGTCAGAGCCTCTTCCGTTTGCAACTCATACACTTTCGTACAGCTTTCCGCTGTCACTAATGTAGCGCCCCGCGACTTCCTTGAAGGCAAAATACCGGGATGGGATGCATATATTCAATAGACAGAGAGGAATGGGGCTCCTGGCATGACCCGACAGCCAGTCCACGCATTCAGGGCAATCGGGCCACCAACGTGATCAAAACCGAAACCCGGCAGTCAGAACAAACAATGCATTACACAAAGGGCTTGCTTCACAATGCGCAGGCGGCTACTGCTGCCTGTCTAGGGGTTTGATACTCAAACGCCCAGCTCCTACCATCCTCCTGGTTAATGTGTTTGTGCAAACAAATTCTCCCAGCACTCACTCACGTCCAATTGATAAGCCTGTCTTCAAATTTCTAGTAAAAGATCGTCTTTCCGAAAGTGGAGCATCTGCCTCCTGGTGATTCATCGCTAGAAACAATATTTTTCAAAGCGTTTCTAGGGCTACGCTCTGCTGTCGGACCGTTTCCAAACAAAAAAAAGAAATGGCCACGTTATAAGCATCCACAGCTTTAATTAAATCGCATGTACCTGGCATTTCATGAAGGTACAAAAAAATAAAATAACGCACACAAGGCAAACAGGGTTGAGTATGTTTAAGGGAATTTAGAAGTCGACACTTTGGCTGATTTTACAATTTTACATAAATAAGTAGTGAAGTTTTACAAGCATTTATAAATTTCAAAGTATTTTAAAGAGTTGCACAATAAAAATCACACAAAATTCTTCCCTAGCCCCATAGTTAATGCGAGTTTTGTAAACATCATTTGTTTTACTTAACTGCTTGTAATCTGATATCCCTTTCCCTGAAAAAAAAGTGTTAAATAGACATTTTAAAACACCATAAAATTATCCGCCTACTGCCAATGCTCTGTTGGAACAAAATCTTGGCAAGAAAAGAAGGAGAGCGTTAAAAAATGCGTTTTAAGGGCAATTTGGTCGCGGTGACATTTTGAGCAGGCAGGAGGTGGGCCAACACACGAGCCCTAATGAGGTCAGTTTAAATCAAACCCCCAAAAGCGTCAAAATACCGCCTCTGCCACCGGCGCAGATCAAAAACGTTGGCATTCCTGTACAGACGTGTGCACACACACGCAGGCACCGCATTGCTCAGTGGATCGGTGTGGCTGCGTGCACGGCGGCAGACAGGCAGACGACAGGAGATCAAAGGATGCGTCGTAATGGGTCTAGGGCCCAGTGGTCTCCTCAGTTGGAACGCCCATAAAACCCTCACCCGGTTGGCGTTACGGTGGTGTGAGTGACATTCAAGTGAAAGGTCGACGGACAGTTGACCTTAGGGGCCCACGCCACTGCTACTCCCCCAAAAGACGGCATCAACAAACACGAGTCGCTTTGTGAAGGTGAGTATGCATTGCAGTTTGAAAAGGAGTTTTCTTCCACTTTACTACTTCTTGGTCCTTGTGGAACAAAACTATTCATCAGCCGGGGCTTAAAGGTTTCAATGGTCCAAGCGTTCGCCAATTGGACAACTTAATCGCTTTTAATGAATGAAGCCTTTGTCTTCGCTTTCCAGAACTTCAAGGTGGCTATACGTTTATTTTTCGGTTATTAAATTACTTTAGTGTTGTATAACCCCAGTTGATGCAGAAAACCAGTTGTATTTGTAGACGGTTCTTCCCTTCTTCCACTCTTGCTACGAGAAGTTTGAATGCTTCTAGGCATCTTTACTATAGGCGACTGGGCCGGAGTATCCACAACGAAGTCGTCTCGGGATTTGGGGAGCGACCACGTTGGTCCATGACCATGACATACAAAGCACATTTAAAGAACACCAAGTATTACATTATTCCACAGGCAAATGCGAAAGAGATTTCCAGTGGCAAATTATTTTTCCTCCTCCGATGGGTAACAAGAAGATGGCAACTATTTGGCCCGACTTTTGCATGCATTTAAGGAACCGCTGTAGAAATAAGGTGAAAAAATGTGCGGCATCTTGCTGATTTTTTGCTCAAATTCTTTTATAACCGACTTAGGAATTTGAGGTTGGTAATTGTAGTGCTTTGTTTGTTCGGACTGCCGGTTTCGGTTTCGGTCACTTAGGTGGCCCTATTGCCCTAGCCGCGTGGGCTGCCTCTCGGGTCGCGCAAGCAGCCCCATTCCCTCTGTCCATTGAATATTAGATATTTATATATAAACATATTCTGTCCTGGTATTTTGCCTCCTTTTGCCTTCAAGGACGGCTCGGGAGGCTACAGGTATACCATCCGGAATAGAATTGATCCACTGAGAAATTTTGCGTGTTTTAAGGCAAAGCACCAACGCCAGCATTAGCATTCATATTCAAAATTGTTTTGTAGATTGCCTCTCTAATTTATGACATTTTTATTTTGCAGAATTTTGGAATACGAAAGCCCACTTAACTGCCACATCATAATTCACTACACATGTGCCAAAATGTGGCGTCAAAACTCCTTTTCCATAGGGAACATTCCAAGACGCATTGTTATCATTTACTTTTATCAAAACTGTTGCATGCATTTGTTCAATTTTACAAGGAGGGTGAAATTCCATGCCACTGCGTGCACAAGTCAGCATTTAAGAGTGAGAAAAGTGTGCCTCTCAATAACCTTGGATTGTGTAGCAGTTCTGACGTTGTCCACCCCTCCCGTGTCCCAATTAACAATGATGGGTTAAATTTGAGTTCATTTCGTATAGCCTTGGGTAACAATTTATCCACAAAAGTAACGGTACATGCTTCGTCCCTCATTGAGTGAAGAGGAATTTGTAATTTGTAAAGAACACATATTTTACGATTACTTTCCTCTTATTTACCGAAATATTGGTCTTTTCACACCTAGACGAGACAAATTTCTGGGTGTTACTACTTTTATTCTTCAAGTATATGGCGCACTTATGACTACCAATTTTTCCTTCCATATTTAATGGAACACGCGTTTGATAGCAAACTAAGCTACTTGATAAACAATTTTGACATTGTAAAATCGCGTGTATTGAGGGATTTAATTTGTTGGTTTACCATTCCGCATAGGCCAACTAGTCTTCACGGCCTTATTTGCCGTATACCGACTGGCGTGTGCTTGAAATCCCGCGCCAAGGAGACGCTTGCTACCGATTGGCGCACGCGCACACACGCACGCACCTGTGGCAAGGTTTATATTGGATGCGTAACGCATTAAGCCAGCACTAATGAAGTAAGAATGGAGATGAGTTTCCTCCTTGTCCTCTCTTGGCTGATTGCATTAGGCTTCGGAAAACCCTCTGCCCATCCAGGTTTATCCATAGTGACAACAAGTATTGGTGGAGCAGGACCTCATCTTGTGCCTAAAAATGCCGACTACTCCCGCAAAGTCAGCGTTAGTGTTGGTTCTATCCTAAACCAACAGGAAGCCGCTGCGGCTGCAGCCAAGTCCAGCACTGACCATCCGCACGGAACAGTTGGCACGCGCTCGGTGTCCGCCTACGATGATCCAACAGCTCTACGACTTCACACTTCAATGCTGAATGCCTACCCATCGCGATTTGATATTAGCAGCTTTCATGGAGAAAAGATTAACAGTGCAGCTATTTCGTATCTCCAGCCTGATCTCAGTCGCGGGACCGTCGCCAAACTGCGGGTGATTTTGGGTGCCGACTATGACGATGCTTGGATGTCAGTAGAACCTCGACCGCCTGGGAACGAGACAACGGGTTATCCACCATCTTCATCCAAACAGAACCTTATACGGCAGGTTGAAGCAATAAATTTCAGTGTTTTTGACGAGGCTCCAGGTGCAAAGCATCAGGAAATCCCGTTGAGTGAGAGAGAGTCGGCAATACTTAGAAAGTGGTTGGTTCAACGTGCGGACTGTCCAGTGCAGTATGTGTGGCGGGACAATGGCAACCGATACTGGCCTCGATGGATTCGACATGCGGTATGCAAGGAGGCTGTTGTCTGCTCCTGGCCCCCTGGGATGCAATGCAAACCCAGTGGAACCAAAACTCTGACGCTACTTAGATGGGTAAGTGAGTAGCATAGCGCTAGAGGCGGACAAACTGAGGCAGTAAAACCATTGTATAGCACAAATTCATTTTTCAACATCTGCTCATTTAATCAACGGTTCTGCATGCAAATTGAGTGGAATTTTGTGATATAACAAGATTTGACCTACTAGTAACCTAATCTCACAAAAATAATCAGCAAATTATTTGAAAAGGCAGCAATGGATCTATTTGAATGTATTAATTGGAAATGCTAGTAGCCGCAATTTCACAAAGAACGGGCCATTTCAGTCTTACAACAACATTTAAGAAAATACCCTGGATAACTTGTCTACCCATATAAATGAAACTCCCATGTCTAAAAGGGCAACGTTTTTAACAAAAAAGGGTTTTAACTAATGCGAAGGCACAAGTTCTTTGTCGCTCTCCTAAAGCAGCGGCACTGTTTGTCAACCCTTATTTATAACAGGCCTTCACACCCAAGTCATATCACTGCTTACAAAAATCACATGGATAAAGTTAGTGGTACCAAATCATGGTTTAACCTACTGCAGGGTCACAGTACATGGAAACTTGAGTAAGATTATTTTAAACATCCTTCGATTAAATAGGGAAGTGTTTTGCATTTTAGCTTGCAAAAGGCTTTAATTTCCTTCAAAAGAAGAATTTCATGAACAGTTTCCGTTTAAAAATACCCACCCAAGTGGCTCTTTCCAAGTCAGAAAGAGTGGTTATTTGAACACCAGTTGTTATCCCTTCCACCGTGGAGACTATTATCGCCTGTTCATGTAGGTAATCAACCGCGCCAGTCCGTTTGATGCTTAGCAGGCACACAAACATGATCTCTCAACCCTTTGCGAATGCGTTTTGAAATTTCATGCACAGCGGTCAAAACTCATCCCTTGATGCCTGTGACATTGAGCCAGTTTTTATAAGAAAATTACCAGTAGCATGCATACGAGGCGGGTGAGTGAGAAAGATTACGATTTGCACAAACTTCGTGTCAATAAGTATTGCTTGCTTATTTTGGCGCCTCTGACAGTGGAATTCTGTCATCACTGTCTATACTGTTTCATGCAGAGCTAGCTGTCAAGTTTCCACCTCCAATTAACCCTAGGCAGTGTCAAAAACACTGAAAAAAACTTGGTGGAAAAGTTCATTTGGCGTTCTTCGGTGCCTGACATTAATCTCCAATCAAGCTAACCACACTACCAAGGTGTTAATTAGAATGACGATCTTTTGGTATTTTTCAGGGGTCTCCTTTGAATCCATAGCCCGTATCATGACCTTGAAGTGATACCTAGGGATTAGTGTCAAAAAGTGCATAAAAAGTTCATGATTTTGCTTTCGTTTCTAAATTATCATTTTCATGATATGGTACGAATCGAATTAAATCTATACAATGACCCAGTGTTGCCTCATATACAGAAACGTCAACTTTACGCATGCTTCATTCATATAATTTCGTTTATTAGATCACCTGAATGAGGCTTCGGCTATTGTGGTGCTTACCCTTTCATTCTCATCCACCTCAAGACTTTTTATAATTTGGGGTACTTTGCTTACGAATAGGATGGGTAAATCAGTGATATTGCCTTGCCCTCGAACGAGTGCTAGCATTTACCGGAGCTCATAAATTGTTTACTTTACAGAAAGAGAAGACGATAATGTGCCGACACTTTGAGTGGGTGAGGGTCCAGGATGATTTATCAAGACCCCTGGTATTTATGGTAAAATGGGGGCAATAAATAAGGCAGTTGAAGTGATCGTTAAGGGTACACTGTGTGCTTCCGCACATGTATGCATATGGACCTGCTTCTGCCCCAAACCGTTGGGTTTTATCGTTGGCTCACAATACAAAACGCATAACCTGCATCGCTCACCTTAGGTATCGCCTTAACGGCCCCGTAATTTTATCTCTGCGTGTAATTCAGGCAATTCTAAATTCTAACCTTTGATAAATTAATTCACAATGATGATTCATTGACAAAGCAAATTAGATTACAAGAAGTTTCTTTCAGTTGGTAACATTGTGATGCTTTGTTTGTGTGAGACAAGGCATCATTTTACTGCAAAACCGACTCCCTTGTGTTCAAACATTTTCGAGTAAATTTTCCACCAATCAATTTCACCTTCATTCG
The DNA here is from genome assembly GCA_036345935.2 of Taenia hydatigena. NCBI lineage: Eukaryota > Metazoa > Platyhelminthes > Cestoda > Cyclophyllidea > Taeniidae > Taenia > Taenia hydatigena. The sequence continues at coordinate 16,883,044 of JADWOT020000009.1, forward strand.
AGTGAGTAGGTGAGACATCCACTTCGATATGGAATTTTTTTGTCTAGAAAAGAATTCATAAGTTGGATACTAGGCAGTCATTTTAGCCACTAGGGATGCTTTTTTTTTTTGAACCATTTTTGACATAAATGGCTTGTGATAAAAAAGTAAAAATGATTTTAGGCTCCAAGTACTTTCATTTATGACACCATTTCATCTTATGCATGGACATACATGAGTTTCCTGCCTACTTCTAACGGATGCATGAGCTCCCTGCACTGCGGACTCCGATGTGGCATTAAACCGTTGCCGGGAGATAACTTGCCCTTAAAACTTCAGCAGCAGCAACAGCTGTAGCAGCAGCTTAACAAAGTAATCCACTTGACATTTGGTAAAACCTTCGTGCAGGTTGATCGTACCAATGCATTGGTTCAGGGCCAGTGGGGATTTGCGTCATTTGGAAGGAGGGAGGAGGGAAGGGGAGAGGGGAGGGGGGGGGGAGGGGATGAAGGCCTGTGAACGATGCTTGGGTCAAGCCCAACGGCCAAGTGTGATTCATCACCGCCCTATTGGGATGCTCCGACCTGAGGACTTTGGAAAAATACACACTCACCACACACTCCAATTAGTCTAACCTCGTTAAAATAACACTAAGCTTGTCAAGGTGATTGATAAAATAAGCCACGTATTTCACTGAGCAAATGAAGTTTCATTTAAAGGAAGCCTTTTTAGCTTAATCAAGTTCTCTTAAATCTCTAGAAGGTGAAGCAAACAGCAGGAGTTCAGTAGATTTTCTTAGGTGATTTGTAGGCTCATCAGCTCCTCTGTGTTCGTGCAATCGTGTTGATGAAAAAGCCTTTACTCCCTCCTTGTACAGTTTTCCCCTTCCTTCACTCCTGGCAGCCGCCATTCGTGTGATGATTGATGATGAGATTATGTGTTGTCCAGTCAACACTGAAAGGCTAGATTAGAGCACAAATTGGTGCAAAAAACAGTAGGCTACAGAGAAGGATGCATGTGGCCTTTGTTAGGTGTGTTTTTAATTCCTCCTTTTTTTCGCCTCCTTTTTCAAGTGGGAAACAAATGCCCATTCATAATTGCCTTGTAAATACCCAACAGGGACCGTGTAGTTTGAGTGGAAAGCAGCAGACGCATTGAAACTAGCGAAACATGGAAAGATGGAGTTTGCTCAAACCCCCCAAACGATGCATTAACCGAGGTCCTCTGAGCGATTAGAGGAGGCTACTTTCAAAAGTACTACCATTTTACAATACACTAGAGCATACATGTGCATAATGCTATTGGCAGGGAAGAAACCACGAACAAGTGTCAATCGTACGTAGGCAATGGCAACTACTCATTTATAGTTTATCTGCTACTTTTGGAAAGGATTTGAAACTACTTACGTATTATTAAAAGTTTAATTAAAATTAAAGTGATCACTTCCTCCCCAGTGGAGATGGTAGAATGAAGGCTATGTGAGGTCGCATGCCTTTTATGTCCCTAGGACCACCTTCATTATCACTCGGTTGAAAATAATGCTCTGACATTTAGTAAGCAATCAGACTGGAGATTTGTGATTTACACAGTGTGCACGGCTACATGAGGGTTCCTGGAACATATAAATCATCACAAAGGCATCTCCACCGGTTGCCAAGACAACACGTGACCGGATTCTGTGTCTTTGTTCCCCACCTGTAGTCTTTGGCACAGAGGGAGACATGGTAACGAAATGTGCGGACTGAAACACGACCTTGTTTGGTTGTAAAGGAGAGAGAAAACGTGGACACAAATTATTTGCCTACGTCTTTCCTCCAACATTGATTGTCTGCCTGCTAGCTTCATCATGAGAGCGCGAAATTTAAATTGTTTATCTCGGAGCAGCAAAGAGTACACCAACACCTACGCTGCGCTCTTCAGAGTCACAAAAGGCGGCTTCTAAATTAAAACAAGTGCCACCACTTTTTAACACAAATAATGTGATCAGGAACGCGGAGAATTTCACACGCTGAAAAAGTACTTATGGTCAAAGTGTAACTTTCATTAAAACCAGGAATTTATTATTACCCTCATTAAAACACCGGCAATCATTCTACGATTAAGAACTATGTATCTATATATGAATAAAATCCCCTGTAGTAATTTTGTTTACATCAGTCACAGGCCTTTGGAAACGGAGGTGGTCTAATTCGCGGCCATTTAGAATTGTAAAATTTGAGATAACTCCAGCCTGTGTTTAAATAATGTACACCGACGTCTCCTCAGTTAAACACTAAGAATTTAAGCTTGCATATTTCAAAAACTAAATGGTGCTATGGAATTTCTTGAAGGTCGCATTCAATGCAAAACAGTTGTTAGTATTCACATCCAATAAACAGTGACAAGCCATATTTTCTTCCTAAATTAAACATTATCACCAATTATAAACGCATTCAAATTTACCATTGTTTACTAAAATCGAGAACTGATTGCCAGATTTTATTGAAACAATGCCAATTATACCATGACTAAAATGATATATAAAGCAAATTCTCCCACGTAAATTTTGCTTACATGAGTTTTATGTCTTGGCGACCATTTAAGAATGTAAATATTGATAGACATTCAACACCGATGTCTCCTCAGTTAAACATTAAAAAGTTTAATTCGTAAATGTAACGTCCCGAGGATCCCTTGAAGGCAAAAGAAAGCAGAATGCTGAGGCCAGCCTACGCAGCTAGGGCAGTACGGCCATCTCTTTGACCCTGATCGAAGCTGGTAGTGCAAACAAACAAAGTATTACAGCATATGTAGGCGGTTCTTCCCTTTTCACCTCTTCCCTTCTTCCATCTTTGCCATAAGAAAATTGGTTGCTTCTAGACATTTTTATAATAAGCGAAAAATGATATGGGGTAGCAGTGTCAAAGTACCTAGGACGAGGGCGTCTCGCGCTCCGGAGAGCGACCACGTTGGTCCGCGATCAGGTTCAAAAATTGTCCTCCCGCCTCTGGCCTAAAAAGCGCATTACAATGCCATAATCATACACAAGTGCAGCAACTCTTATTTCAAGCATGCATCAGTAGGAATCAATTAGTTGAATAATTCCTTTCTTTCCTGATTTGCAGTACTGTACAAAGCAGACACCGGAGGAGGTTCAAAAACGCGCACGACGCAATTACCTCCGTCGCGCCAGGTCACTCTACAGCCAGGTGGGTTCACCCTACTCGATCCACAGCAACGGAGGCCTTCGAAAGCCTGAGGGCGCCCGTAGGCGGTTCACACGTGAGGAGCGAAGGACGAAGCGGGTGAAGCGGTTGGTGCGACAGCTGAGTCGCAGTTTTCGAGAGTACTACTGTGAATGGCATCGAGACATTTATACCCTCCAACCAGAGTGCAGTTGCATGTGTTGAACAAGTAATCTCGTGGTCCTCCCTCCACCCTAATAACTCAGATACTATCATCCAAAAAACACCCTTCCTGCCTTTTGATGAACAGACAGCCGACTTTCCCACAAGCACGGCTTGATCGTGTACTTGTAACATATCTTGACCCCTTTCCTTTCACTCATCACATTTCATTGCCCTTGCCTTTTTTGTGAATACAACTACTACTTTTAAAGATTCATAAGGTTGCTATTATAAATATGTTCCGAAAATCATTAAACATGGCATTTTTATCATTATCAATGGTACTGCCTTCAATAATGCTTTAGCATGGGCTTCACCAGTTTCGAGTTCATTGTGTCAGCCAAATTAGTAGTGTGTAGGAATGGCAGAACTGGAATGTTTGCGCCAGGGTCCTACATCATCCTCGTACTTAAGGTGAATAGGGAGTAAGTAGAAATGAAGAAATATGCCACTACTGAATGATCCTGTTAGCATTTCCCATGCTCTTTTGGCCTCCTTTTCCCTTGTGCCATGAAAAATCCTAATCATGCGATGGTACTAACTGCTTTGCTTGTGAATAGGCTGTTGTGTTCTGATCTTAGTGTCTACTATTCACAGGCGCCTCAGGAGGTGTATAGCAATAATTTCAACGGTAGGAACCTGTTGCGGGAGGACAATTTTTGATCCTGGTCGTGGACGAGCCTGGTTGATCTGCCGAGCCCGAGGCTCCCCAGTCGTGAATACTTTGTCCCTCTTACCGTATATCTCTCCTGTGCTAGAATAAATATGTCTAAAAATCTAACCCTCTCGTGGCAAGGGTGACAGAAGGGAAGGGGAGAAACGAGGAGAATCGTCTGCACTGGTGGCAGCGTTGACGGACCTTCCCCACTTCAAAGGAGGTATAAACCGTGGAGGCCGGATGAAAACTGTTAGATTTAATGTCCAGTGGCAGAGAATCCCGTATATAGAGCTACAGTCCGCGCATCAACCGGTGTTTTCCCATTCAAGATGCTCACAGGTCGCGAGAGGAGAGTCCCCTCCACGCAAGAAAGTTGCAACCAACAATGCACCTGAGGACCTATTATGTCTAAAAGAGGGGATAAGAAAGACGACGACATCCACAAATCTCTCATAGCAGACGAAAGAAATTCTACGACAAGCACAGTCGACCCAATGTCTACCGCAAAGGAGATCTCGTCCAAGTATTCGGGTCGATTCACCCCACCCGGAGCGCATCGTAAATTTTACCACCTCTGGAGTAAAGGCCCATTCCGTGTAGTGAAAGTTCTCTCTCCTCCCACAAACTACCCAGCCAATAACCATTCATCACAATAAAATTCAACCGGTCGGTTACGAGGATGAAATCACCGCAATTGTGGAAGAAAGAGAACCACCCGACAGTGTGATTAAAGGCACCCAACGAGAGTAGCACCGAGGACGACGCTCAAAAGACGAGGAGAATGTGTAGGCGAGAGGCGGGAGGACGCACGTGGTAGCTCTCCCGAACCTGAGGCTCCTCAGACGTTAATACTTTGGTCCTGTCACCGCATACCTCTCCTGTGCTATAACAAAGACGTCTAGAAACCTCCAGCCTTCTCATAGCAAGGGCAGCAGGAGAGCTAAGGCGGAGGAACGGGAAGAACCGTCTACAATGAGTCTTCATTTAGCAATTAATTACGTGAAGTTACTACCCATACAATTCTTCATTCCATTGCAGAAAGTACGATTTCCAGGGAGCTACACAAGAATAGCATTGTCAAGTTACACCACAAATAGTGTCCCCGTACACGGAAGTCCAGGCAAACATTTGATGGCAAACTTAGTGTTTTGTTTAAAATGACAAACAATGAGGTGCAGTAGTGATCGTTGCGTGACGTGTTGGTTACAAAAAAGCTCCACTTTGCCAAATGAAAGAAAATTGCATTTAGACTTGAATGGGATTGTCCGAAAATTGGATTATGAAGTACTCACTGCAGAGGTCATTGACCTCTACTTTGAACCAATAATACAACAACAACTTCCCTAAATACTGGATTGATAAAAAAATGCTCGAATGACATATTTTTTTTTATTTGCTACACAGTGCAAAGTTTAAATATAGTTTCCTCTCAAAAAGGTGTCCACGAAAGGTTCATTCCATGGAAATTTTGAGTTTTTCTGAGCAAAAGAGTTCCGATCCTAGGAACGCATGTGACCAATGTGAATGTCAAAAAAATTTCCACTTCGTAGCTGCGTCAACCCTGCAGTCCGGTCGCATATCAGACTTTGATAAGGAAGAAGTGAAAACAAGCCAAAGATGTTTGTCACTTTTCCATCTTCTTAGTAGAAAGCTGTGACAGCCCTTTAGCACATTAGATTCCTTGTCTCATGCAAATTGGGGATTATCTAAATGAAAAAAAAAGCCATTAGAGCTTCACCTCTTGTGAAGGAAGTAGTAGGCAGGCGCCCACAAGTAGCAGAAGCAAGAATCGCTGGTCATTTCAAAGTAAGAAGTGTAGCATGTGTATCACTAAATTAGTTAAACTATGGCAAACGTGACTGACTTTTCTGCCGAAATGTTTGAGTTTTGGAGATACAGTCACGATGGAGTCATTCAAAGCAGTAGAACTAGGCCCTTGACTGCTAACGACACCATTTAACCTAAAACTTTCAAATGTGTAGATGAGGAAATCGCATTGGGTGCTAAGTTTCAGGAGAAACACACACAAAAAAAATAAAAAATTGATGTTGATCCGTCTGAAGTGAATGCACGAGGTCTGGAAGGAGACTTTAAAAATGTAATCTCTCACAACAAAAAAGCCATTATTCATTGAAGTACTTGTGTCCTTTAAATGTGCATTGTAGGCGAGAGGCGGGAGAACAACTTCAATCTGGTCGTGGATGCGCGTGGTTGCTGTTGCGAGCCTGAGGCTCCCCGGTCATGAACACTTTGACCTCGTCACCGCATGTCCGTCCTGTGTTGTAGTAAAAATGTCTAGAAAATACCCAACCTTCTCATAGCAAGGATGGCAGATGGGGAGAGGAGGAAAAGGAGGAATCGTCTACAGCCAAGCCTTAGCGTCTTGTTTAAATTAACAAATACCATTGTCCTAGCACTAGAACTGAGATTCAGAAGCGACGACGACTTAGAAAATTATTAATGTATTGCATAGACTACTGTGGTACTTGTTTTCTTTAAATGTGCCCTGTAGGCGGGAAGCGAGAGGTCAGTTGTTAATCTGGTCGTGGACCTACGTAGTCTCTCCTTAGAGCCCGTGACACCCATGTCCCGGCTACTTCGACTCTGCCAGCCTATATCTTTCCTCCACTTATAATAAAAATGTCTAGAAGCAGCCAAACTACCCATAGCAGGACTGGTAGCAATGAAGAGGAGGAAAGGGAAGAATCGACTGCAACATCCCTCTCTTAATAGTAAGCATGAATTGAACAAGAACGTTCAGTAGAGATAGTCAATTAAACCAGAATCTTGTTTGCCTACCATAGATAATCAAGCGAATACTCAGTTTTTTTTATTTTTTTACTGCATTAGTAATAATAATAATAGGAGGATTGGGGTCTCCCACAGACATTTGACCATACTAACGCAGACTTTGGGCTTTTCGCAATGGTGCACGGGCATTTCGCTCATTCGTCGAATCACTCATAATTTATAAGACCACTTTCAGTACTTGAAGGATTTCTTAGCAAATTTGAAACGACTTGATTGTATTTGCATCGAAATGCTGTTCACAAAATGGCTTACTCGAAGCCTTGATGCATTCTAGAGCTTTATCTCCGAGCGCCTTAAATGTGTGTCTGGCGATTGTTGCATTTTTAGCAGATGGAAGGGATCGGCAGAGTCGGATTACAGGCGCAACTGCGCAGCCGGAAAAAATATCACTTCCCACAACCTACCCGCACGTGATTCATTTCATAGTGCGACCCGCCTTCGAGACAGTCACATATAATTTCAACATCGTCCATGCCTTCGATGAGCAAAGCTCAAAAAAGACGCCCTGTCAACAGACCAAAGAATAGCGGACTTTGAGAAAAAGGTGCTTTTTTCAAATTATAATTTTTGCCTTTTTTAGCAGATCGTGAATGGCTTAAGGATAAAATCTGGAGTGAAAAATATGGTTTAGTGTTTCCAGCGGAAGTAGGTTTCAATGAGCAGTTCCAGCTTTACCCAGCACAAAAGTGAAAAGAAGGAAAGAAATAATTTTCCGATTACTAAAGTAGCACAACTTGATTCTGAGGTTTTTTGAAGCGAATAATTATTTGAAAACGAAGGTGCTACTAATATGGCGCAACAGTAGAAAGTATTTTTATCCAAATATAATGCCCATGACTGAATTATGCAGTTTATCAAAATACCTAATCTTAAGGAAATCTCATTTAGAGAATGAGAGCTATTGCCAACTAGGTCGATGCTAGTTTCACCGTGAGAGTTACAAAGAACAAGGTTAGCCATATCACCATAAAAAATATGGCTTAATTTATCCAGCGGAACTAGGTTTCGATGAGTAACTTTAGCTTCACTCAGTACAAGAAGTGAAAGAAAGAAATAGTTTTCCGATTGCTAAAGTCCTGCAACTCGATTCTAATGTCTTGGAAACGAAACTAACCAACCACAATTAAAATTAGTTAAAAATAAAAGTGCTACTGATATAACTTGTAAGTAAAAGTATTTTATACAAATGTTGCCCGATGGTGAAATATTCCCTTCATTAAAATGCATTAATTTAGGGAGATGTTATTTAAAGAAGAAAAGCTATTGTCAAACAGGTCAAAGCTAGTTTCACCATAAGAGCTAAAAAAGAATACGGTTAGCCATAATTATTTATAATGCGCTAATAATGTTCTCAGCAAAGCATTTAGACCGCAACAACACTTAAAGCTTACTTAATTGATCAGACATGTTCTCCTTGGCTGTACGGACAAGAAAAACAAGCTTCATCCTCTCTGAAGTTTAACCAATAAGTCCCTATTCTGCAAAAGTTTTTTTTTTTTAATGCATTGGTCTGGATCAACATGAATTTTAGGCAAATCGAATCCAAGAAATCTCGTTTTACATTTCCACTCCACCTAGTTTAAAATTGTGTGTGATACAAAACATTGCCGGAAATTTATGTATGAAAATTCAGTTTCCATGTTAGCCTCTCGTACGCATGCATGGACTAGGTGGTGTGACATCTTTGACACTCGATGTATTTAAGCAGGTGCATGTTCTCCCACCAACCAGAATCAAGTATGGGTGTCATCCTCGCATGACAAAGCTGTCATCTTGTACAGGTAACATGCTGCGATAATAATGAGGTTTGTGTGTCTGCTTCGTTTAAGGGAAATGTCAGGTGTTTCTGCATCCCTAAGTGAAGTGTAAATTACTTCTTCTAAACTAGGCTACACTACCTCAAAAATTACCTGTAGGTGTGTTTACATCAGTTCCAGACAATCACTTCCCGTGTTCAATAATATAATGCGAGATGCCACCATGGCTTAGTTTATGCCGTGGCTCTAATACGTTGTTTGCTCTGATTGCCGGCTTCGGTCGCTTGGGTAGCCATATTGCCCTAGCCGCGTTGGCTGGCTCCTAAGGCATGCCAGTAGCCACATCCCCTCTGCCTGCTGAATATATACTTTCCGCCCTAGTGTCATGCCTTCAAGGAAGTCTCGGGACGCTACATTGGTGGCAGTGCAGAGCGGACCCAACTATGATGGGGCTTTCATCCCGATCTAAACCGCTTGTGACAAACTGTAGCAGTGTGAATGAAGTGCATGTGCTACAGATGGGAGAATCTCTGACACCCCATAACAGAAGGGCTGAGATTAATGTCTGCTTTCTGCAAGAAAGCTATCAACAACTGAAGCGACACTTGCCATGAGCCACCTGGAAACGTTTCGTTGCAGAGATTTGCCCAACATACCAGCTTAAGGAGACCGGTGTTCTAACGTCTCCTTATGGACACGCTGATGCTGGGAAGAACCTCTTACCCTGAATTTGGTTTCCAAACTGGACGAAACTCCAAGTCTAGTCGAACTGCCAAGAGGGATCAGTGAATTGGTGGTCAAGCATCTCCTTACTTGCGCTCGAGTTGCAATGCCTGGCACGATGATCTCGCGTGTGCTTCCTCCAGCACTGATATCTTGTGATGACTGACGCGGAAAGTTTACCAAGGGGAGGGTCGGGGATGCAAATCAAAAGGGGCTGTCTAATGCTTTGTTTATTCTGACGGCTTTGGCAATATTTCCCTAGTCGAGTGGACTGGCCTCCGAGCCACGCCGGCGGCCACATTCCTTCTGTCCGTTGAATACATACATTCTGCCCTAGTTCTATGCATCATTTTCCCTTCAGTAGCAGTAGCCAGGGCATATTTTGGGTAAGCTCAGCGTGTAATCAAAACAGAAGGAATTTTTTAAAAGGATTGGCGCAAAATGTCAATTTGTGAGTACTTGATCGTACAGGAGACTAAGCGCATACGGCACGGCGATGAGACACTCAGACGCATTAACATATGTAAGGAATTTAGACGATTCAAAAGGGACCTTGTGTCTATCGGTAGCGGTCCCAGAAAATCCCTACTGTAAACACTTATTCCAGACAATGTACGCGTGCTCCTTGGCATTTCAAATCGTCCTGTAGAAATAACCAACAAAATCACTTACGGACATTAACAATTTCGGGAAGTTAGTACACTCTGGATGGCCTAGGATGGTTAGCCACGTTGACAAGTCTTTCGGTGCGAAGTCTCCTTGAGAATGTTTGTGAAGTATGTTACGAAAAGCGGGTCCATCTCCAAATTCTTCACTCTTAACGCCTGTAAATTAAAAAGACCCGATTTAACCTCACAAAAATCGCCAGGTGAATAAATTTTCTGTCTTTAAAAAAGCTGATACAATCGCTTGTATCGGTTGACGGTTTCCAAAGGCTGGAATTCCATGCATGCAAACAATGCTAAATAAAACTAATTCTTTCCTAATGATTTCTCCTAAAAAATTATTTGTTTGCAGAGTAAAGGCCGTCCTCATCATTTAATACATTAGACTGCTTTCAGCGTTGATCAAAAAATAGTTCTTAAGTTGAACACTTGTTCCATTGGAGCGTCGATTAACCCAGGCGAGATCACAGATCCTATCAGCCTGGGGTTAGCTTTATTTAAAGTAAACTGAAGGACTGCGGAACCGCCAAAAGCGGGTCAATCACGAGCTTGGTAGTACGGAGAGCCCACACAAAACCCGAACTCGTATGTGGGGTTACAATACAATACATGTGATAATTCCATCGGCTTTGATCACTTCGTTAGCATTCATTTAGCGAATTGGAGGCGTTGGAACGCTGGCTAAAGCAAATGCGTGCTGACCGAGACCCGAGCAAACGAGAGTCAAGGACTATTTCATGCATCACGGAAACCTGATCAATTGTCCTGACTCACAATCGGCCATATTTGGCCATTTGTATCTGCTCACAGGACACGTTTTTTGACACATGATAGAGCACGGTTTCGGGGACGGTGTCCATTTAATCATACACAATCGCAACGAAAGGCTTATATTTGGTAGTAGTTGTGGAGCTCGAAGGTTTAGGCGACTCCGTCAAAAGGGGTACACATCGTAAGGCTTAACTCATGCAGTTTTCCTTGACTTAATTAGTACTGGAGTCAAAATTGTGCATTTTTGTGTATGTTTGTGTTCGACTTCCTTATCTGAAGCCGGCGTCACAAATGTGTGACATTGGGTTTTTATGAGGTCATGGCCAACTGGCTGCAACAGATTGCATTTCTAAAACTGTGGTTGACTTTCAAGCCAAAAGGATGTGGGCTGTTCTTTGTCTGAGGACACTTGTGTTTTGAAGTTGTGAGGTCAACAAGGTAATGTCGATTGGTATCAGCGGAGCAATAATACGGTCGGATTGTGATGCCGAAGATGAAGACTAGTGTAGAATTTCAGTCGAAGGCATCTCATAGAACTACTCAATTTTCGCTGGAAAGTTTTTCGAAAAGGCATATTTGACTAAATGCACTCATAAACGGCTCCTAGCACCGTGAACAGGATTCCATTCTATTGTGGAGGTCTGCAATCTCCCATTCTTGAGGGTAAAACTCGAACATTCAAAGGATCGCTTAACTGAGACTACGTTCAGGTATTCTTTATATCCACCACTCATTAGGCTAAGCCGGATTCACTCCATTACCTTAATCATAAGGGCACGTGACCAAGTCGCCTGACTGACCTCAGGCTCAGACGCAGCCTCTGGCGCCTTCCACGGGCCAGACAGGTCATATCTGCGTTAGCCCAGTCACGCTAACCAATACTGACATCTACTCTGAAGTCTTTATTTTACTATTAGTCCTGAGAGGATCCAGACAAATTGAGCAAGAGAACCTCCAAGTTACAATAATCAACAGCCAGTTTGCAACGATGATAACTCCGCTTATAGCCTAGCTTCACTTCCTTGGCACTGTGACACTCTCCAAATGCTTATTCGAAGCAAAAGAATTTTCACAATACCATCGTCAAATTTACTTATGCTGTAGTTCTCAGAAAACGGGAGTCATTAGCCAGAGCTCCAATTGGAAAGTCGGTGTGATTGCACCGGGCCTATGTTATTCGGCGCCACACTTCTTTCCATCATAGGGACACGTCTTACCGAGGCATTCAGGCATAAGCCTAGCTAATAAGAGCTGCTTCAAGAATAGCAATGAGTCCAATGACAGTGCAATAGACTCAAGCACAGCTTCCACCTCTCCGAAACATGTTTGCAGCTTTATTGTGCATGCAGTAGTTAGCCAGGTGAGCATTCAACTCCGATTTGGTTTAGAAATTGCATTTTTACAGAGCAAACATTAACTAGTAAAAACGCATCCCTTGAACCATAGTGCATTTGGCTTGCCTATGAGTTGCATTGCTAACGGCCCGGAAGCGAACGAATTGCCCAGTGGAGTCACGTAATCGTGCGAATATGACTACAACTGGGGTCCCCTAAGCAGACATGAATACCCCGAATTCTGTAAGGCCCTTGAAAGGCTACAGCCTTCTGACTAACACGGATATTGTTGATGTTTACCCGTTTTGGGTTATTAAAGGGCTACCCAACCGTATACATAGCAAAAGTGAACGTAAAAGAGGCAAAGTCAAGAAAATGCAGGTGTCATCATGCACCGAAACACATTTTTATTTTCACTTCTTATCGCTACTGATGCGTTGGTCGCATTGACATTAGTCACATCCAATGTCTGTCAAGGGGACTGACGATGTCGAGGTTATCAACTCAGCTTGCAATTTTCCCATAGAATTTTGGAGCATTCGTGATTATTTCTGTGGAAGGCTGCTACAGTTACTGCCTACCGTATTCACCATACATTGCCTTGAGCCAATGTTTGATGCTCCTTGGTGGGGTGATGGATTTTACTGAACTCCCACATCTACAACCGTCAGGCAATACAATATTTGCATTTGCAAAGGCCAGTTTACGCTTGTTTGAACTGCCGGTTTCGGTCAGGGTCAGAGGTGGCCGTACTGCCCTAGCTGCGCGGGCTGACCTCCAGGCCATGCCAGAAGCCTATTTTTCCCTGCCCGTTGGGTATGTATATTCTACCCTAGTATTCAGCCTTCTTTTGCCTTCGAGGGAGCCTCGAGACGCTACATTGGTGGCAGCGGAAAGCGAACCCAACTCTATAGGGTTTCTATCCCGATCTCTACCGCTTGTGGCATGTTGCAGCGGTGCGAAAGAAGTGCATGTGCTACGGATGGGCCACGAACGACGTCCACCTCCGGCATCTACCCCTTCTCCGTGTTCTACAAGAAAGCTATCAACAATTGAAGCGACACTAGCCATGGACCACCTAGAAAGTTTCGTTCCAAAGATTACCCCTAACAGACTTGCTTAAGGAGATCGGCTTGCTAACGCCTCCCTACGGACAGAACCACTTATTCTGAACTATGTTTCCAAGCCAAACGAACCTCGAAGTGCAAGGCACTGCCAAGAGGGATCACTGTCAAGCATTGCCTCTATCGCGTCGAATGTCGGCGACTGGCATGGTTAGCTCGTGGGTGCTTCTTGCAGCACTGACTACGTTGTGATGGCTGAAGCGGGAGGTGTATGAAGGGGCGCGTCGGGGACGACGCTCGAAAGAGGAGAGGGGCAGTGCAGTACTTTGTTTCTTTGTACTACCGGTTTCGGTCAGGGACACAGAGGTGGCCACATTGCCAGAAGCTTATTTCTCTCTGCCCGTTGAATATATATGCATTCTACCCTAATATTCTGTCTTCTTTTGCCTTCGAGGGAGCCTCAGGGCGCTACAACTTGAATTTTTGGAAAGATTTGTGTCAAAGGAAATAGCCAAAATCACCGCCAAAACTTGCATCCGTAGACAAATCTAATCAAACTGCCTCTACGATATCTATTCACTTAGACACATTGAATGGTCGAATTGTGCAAAATGTTTAGCTAACCGAGTTTATGTGTGGGATCCACTCACGCCAGTTGCTTCCCCCCATGCCTGTCAGATTTATAAGCATGGTGCAATGCTATTTGTGATTGCCACTGCCACAGCTACTTCACTGTCACTCCTGTCTGTGATATCTACTAGGATCGTCCGAAAACCACCACTACTTACTTAAAACCACTCGACAGTTCCTCTGTGCACTGATAAGCCACTAGTACCCGTGATTATCATTATTTTTTTTGTAGAATAGATGCGCGAAAAAAAACAAGAATAAAAAATCTTGTAATTACCTTTGATGAATCAAAATGTCTTAGCCTTCTTGCTGTCACCCTCTGTACCTATACCGCGCCACCTACTGGTCTTGCCGATTTCAAAGGAAAAAGAAAAAAAAAAACAAGTGGAAAGGTTCAATGAATTTGAGTGAATCGGCTCATTCATAATTCTACCGAAGCCTAGTAACGACCAACTTTTTTCGAACTAAATTCATCTGGTGATTTGAATAACAACAAAGCGACAAATTCAATGGAGTCAAAGGATGTAATGCATTGTTCCTTAGGACACAACTGGGTAGGAGAACTAAAATTAGCCAGCAGAGTTCAATCAAGTGTTCGCATATCAGATTGTATTTACTACCTCAAACGATACGAGGCCGGTGCATATAAACAAACCCTGTTTCACCGCCAAATATCCAAGCGCTAACCTCAATCATTAAATACTACACAGAGACGAAAAGTTTCAGAATAATCCGGTGAGCTTCTCTCTTATTGTTCAAAGCCGGAGTCATCTCAAAAGATGGCTCGATTAACAATAATAAAAACACCAGGAAGCTGTTGGGCAAAAGAGTTTCATCAGCGTGGAACTTGAGCCATTGTTAAAGACTGTCAAAGTCCACGCACAACAGTCGCACTAAAACACCAGACTACTGAAATAACGAAAAGATAGATGTGGATGGAATGGTAACTTCAAGCGATATGCAGAGGTCTGGTGTTATTGAATCACTTTTTATTTTGCTAATGTAGAAATTTGTCAAGTTGACGGAACATCTTCCATCCCTAATTCATTATTTCACTAACAAAAAAACTAGTCATGCTCCATCCTTCAATGAAAGAGGTCATTTAGCACAGATTTTCTAGAAATTCACGTTCAACCGTGCTTAGCTGCCTTTGTTGGTGCTTACGTTTCCCTGTCCAGAGGCAGTAAGTGGAGAATTTACAATGAGACGAATCGCAGTCAAATTGTGCTCGCAAACGTTTTTTTTTTTTCGTACTAACAGCTACTCCGAGTAACGAAGATTAGCCTTTCTCTCCACAAGAAACCGTAGTATCTTGGCGATATTGTGACAATCATCTAAAAAAAACCTCGAAGAAGCAGTAGCTAACCTATGCCACTGTGAAGGCGACCTTCGTGCGGGATGCCCACATTCCTCAGCATTGACAGAATCCCATCAACGTGTTGACCGGTGTATTCAGTAAAGGCCTAAAATGGGAAGCGCATGTAACTCATGAACAATGGCCTTCATGATTTCGTGATTAAAAAACAAAGAGAGGATACATTGAATCTCGTTGGTAGCTGCACAGCCTATCGAAAGTGAATAAGGTTCGTCCTGACTTAAATTTCATTGAAGTAGTTACGCTGCCATGCAAAGCCAGTCGTTAGTTCTTGAAACCTGAAACTATAGCGAAACCTCAGTGTGTTAAGCTAAAAATATCTAGCTATGAACGCACAGTCAACGAAGTGGTTGAGACTAAAAGCGTAGCACTTTAATTAGTTGTGATTCTTGAGAGATAAACTAATATGAAGCAGTAAGAAACACTTAACTTCTTCACATTTATCCAACGTCGACAGTAGGGTGGGACTTGACAGTTAGAAATTGCGGCCTGATGGGGCAGCCTAAAACAAGAACAAATACAGACTAGGGCAACTACTCAGGTAAATATTGACGTGAGATTTCTACTTCCTCTCACATGAAACGCAAATCCCAATCGCCACAAGTAACAAAAGCAAAATCCAGCTTCTCCTTATCACTTCGAAAGTGGCTATTCACCCAGTCGTCGAATTCCTGCAAGGAAAAGAAGTCGACATGTTTGTACACAGACTGTTGAAGACTCACTTTCATGATGGTGGGAAATGTTGGCTGAAAATCCACCATATCCTGGATTATTCCGGTCAACTGAAGAGATAAACGTTAAACTGCATTAAATTTCCTCCCTCCTATTGCTCTTGAAGTTCGGGCAGGCGGATCTGTTATCTACCAACTACAGCCCAACACTATGACCTAGAGAGCTCATGGTAGAAAGATTAATTTTTAATAGCTGTGCAGTGATAAAGATAAATTGATCTCCCATAAAACGAGAATAAAACAAACTTTTGCCAATTTGCTCCTCCATTCCTCCCCCACTCTGTAATCGCTGGCACTGATCTCCAAGTAAATTGACTTCAGACAATCAAAAAAAATTAATCTGCTGGAATTCGGAGGGTCCTTTAGTCACTTAACATGCCCCTTGAAAATGCTCAACTTCTCGGGTTGAACACAAGTCGTGAAGGCTTCGGCCCTGACACCGCATATCTGTCCTGTCCAGGAGCAATCAACCCTTCCGTAGCAAGGGCGGCACTTGTTTTCAAGTACAGAAGTGCTTCCGGAAGGTTTAAATAAGATTCACCCCGCAATGTTCTTCCCGCAATTAAAACTAAGTAAGTGACTGTAAGAACATTCAAATCGAAAATTTCCGTCTAATTTAAACTAGCGATTCAACTTTCACAAGAAAGGTTCTATTTGGTCAACTACAAGAACAATTAGGATACAATAGGCATAAAAAAAGTACATGAGATGTCATACATGCTACATACGTTGTGAATCAGATAAATTCCGTCACACTGCCAAGTATCAAATAGCCATCAAAGACTTGAAAACTGATAGACAAGGCAACCAGTTGAGAGAAAACGACTCACCCTGATACAGAAATCGGAAAGTTGGGGGTGAATAACAGGTCGCACATAGCGATGGAAACAGTCGATTTGACGACAACTTTGCGCCTCCAGTAGAAGCACTGGGAATTCAATTATTTCCTGGTGTTGAATGCGACCATGGTCGAAACAGGTGGCCTCAAAATCGAGGACCATAAAGCTACGTATGCCCTTCACCAGGGGACCAGAAGACTTCACAAATCTTCTGGCCTAGAAGAGGAGAGGAAAACCTCTACTTTATGCCCCGTCAGTAGGTCAGTTCACAATGTCACCAATTTCTTTAAGTTGTAATATTTCATGAAAATAAATTGCTAATAATGCTTATACAGTGGAGCCAACAAAGCGAACAACTTCAACGCGCTAAGCAACCAGCTATGCCAAATATTCGTCCAGTGCTTCTACCTTTGAATGGAGGACCAATCGGCACGAGTGGAATGGCATCCACTTACCCAGGATCTAGAACTGACACAATTTATGCTAATACCTTCAATAAATACAAAGATCAAGTCCAACTTTTGATAACAGTGAATACAGAAAAATAAGAATGAAGTATTTAGTGCATAAAAAGAACCAACAACCGATGCTCACCAAGTACTACTATCCCCTTGCGGGATTAGCACAGGCATACTTTTGCAAACGCAGTTTATAACCGACGCAGGAAAGTAACTTGCGTGCAAATGACTTCACTTTTGAAAAAGACAAATCCAAGACATAGATTTGGGGGAAAAAATGACGGTCAATGATCAACTTTCCCAATGCAAAACGATGCCTTGAATAACGGTGGCAAGAGCTTGCACGAAGAGGGTTGCGCTAAGTTGGCAAGGTAAACCTCCAACCGAAAGGGCAGACAACGCGCACCACAGAGGTGTGACGCTAAATTAGCTACCAACATTCGCACAAGTTTAAAGAATGACCATCTAAAAAAGTGCACCCAAGGCAGTCTAGATAAGCTAAATGCGCCTCCTTTTGTTCGTTTGGTAGAACAAACACACATTAGTTGCTGATCTAAAAGTACAAAGAAAAGACAAAAAAGGTGCGCTCGTTCAGCAGTCACCTCAGTCACTTCAATAACTTTAAGAGGAGAAGAGTATTCCTCGTTGGAGGAGTGAAATAACCATTTGGGAAAATTAATCTGAGTAGACGAATAGAGAAAGATGGGCACAGAACGACACCCTTTGCAATTTTAGAACCTTAGCTACGAGTAATGGTTATTAAGGCTCCACCACCTAAGTAATGAACAATAAGCCATCGATATGTAACCAAACCAAGAACCACACACAAAAAAACAGAACTATCAAGGCAGTGCATCGTTCTTCATCTCTATCTCGACTGCTCCAAATGACATGGGCGAATGGGAGGTAGAGAACGAAGAAGGGAAGGGGAGAAAAGAGGAGAAAAAAGTATCACAGAGGCAGCAAGGAGAGGAGGTGGACTTGGAATCTAGGATTGATTTTCCGCCTCATAAGCAAGCACAGCCTCGATAATTTCCACTGCGAGGCGTTGGAGGAGGTAGGCGCAGGTCTTCTGAAACCTTGTTGGTCCCAGCGATACCGCCTTTTCCGCCGCAACCGACTCCATACCCGTTGCAACGGGACTGGCCGACATCGGCGAGCCGGTCTGTCCCTCGTCAAACGCCGGCAGGCGTGCCAACGCGTCGCTAGGGGTAACGAAGGCCAGAGAAGCGGACTGATGAGAGTGGTAGAGCGAAGAGGGCGGCTTGTAATTACTCACTTTGCACTGTGGCTGGAATACCAAAGAGATACATCCTGTTGAGAGTGAAACCATTACTCACATGGAATGGGCGACGGGTCCAGACATCACTGGTACAGCCGCAGTGGTTGAATGAGATAAATTGTGACATGAAGATTTCATATAAACAAGCAACCGACTTGCGCCAATATTTTTAATGATGAAGGTGAAGTAAAATATCTGACCTCTCTTTACCGGTTATGCGCATCCTATTAGACCGGACACCTCGATTACTGATGGTAAGAACCTTCATACTAAACAGAATTAGTTTATCGCGCATTGGACAAGTCCGAAGGCGAAAAAAAAACGCTTAATGAAAGGACGTCAGACGATGCACAAAAATGCATTCCTACACTAACCGAAAAGTAATCATGAGTAGCAAGAGATCGACTGCCAAGTGGTAGTATTTGAAGTATTTTGCTAACCGGTATGAAGCAAAACGAAGAACAGAGGGAACGCCAAGACTCCGGAACGACGACTGGACCGCTCCTCAGCACTCCACCTTCAGTGGCGTCGAGGTTGAGGCCAAAGATCTGGTGCAGGGGATGAGAGCTGGCCGGAGCTGCGCACAGCGTTGCTACGTCCGTGGAGACCACAAAGAGGAGAAACCGCTGCAGGTTGGGACATTCGCGGAGAATGGGCACGTAGCGAGTATCTAAAGCAAGAGAGGGGAAGAAAACGAAATTAAGCGAATGCCATATCAAGAGTTGAAACCACTACAATGCATTGAGAGCGACTGACAAGCATAGTAAGCATTTTTGTACACTTACAGCGAAGATATATTTTCGATATCAATGACAACAAAAGCAACTGTAGTAATGAGTGCTTGCATCATTTAGTTGTGGGATTTTCATACCCTTTTAAAAAATTAATATACTGACGCAAGGGTTAAATAAAACTGTCTTCGGCAGAGAAAAGCATCAAGCGCGACAAAATATGGTAGGAGGTTGAACGCTACCTTTAATTGTGAGTGCAGATGGATATTTCACCTACACAGTAGCAGGAGCGAATTTACCCGAATGAAGGAAAAACAACAACAAAAAAACAAAGGGGAAAGAGGCTGAATTCTGACTTGCTTTTTTTAGTGAGAATGTGGTGAATGGCCCAGACAGCCCAGAGGTGAATCTCCAGTCGACTATTAGGGTCGAGAATGAGAGACTGGAAGGGTTGGAAAGAACGGTAGGCGACCATTTCATTCTGTGGTGGCGTCCATTTACACACAGCTTCACCCTAAAAGGCGGTGAAACTACTTTAAAAACAAATCAAAAGGTCCACTGTACTTCCAACTTACAGTAATACTAGCTCAGGGTATGGCATTACTGGGACAATGGCATCTGATGGGTGTCAAACGAGGTTCATGTTAAAGAAAAGAGGTTAAGTACGGTATGATGATGAGCTTGAGATTGTGGTGAAGATAAGCCGTCTTAAATTTATACCTTTCTAAACGCATTAATGCAAACTAGAGTTCCAAGAAATCACTGACTTAGTGCATATTAAAACACTTCCGTTGAAAACCCACGGCAGGCAACGCTTGACAGTAAGGACACGGGTGCAGCGTTTTAAATAAACATTGTCCGAATTGCATCAGCAAGTGAAACAAGGGGCGTCCATGGAGTAAGGTTTAGTCAAAAACAAATCCTTGGCCGTTACTGTAAGTTTAATCGCAAGCAACGAACATATAAAGTGAGTTGTCTCAAAACGCAGCTTGTTCTAGACAAAGGTTTTTACATGTTTCATCTTCTAACGACAAGGTCATCGCATAGATCAAGACATCCAGAAATGCCGTAAATTTTTAAAAGCACACTTAATAATCCAAGAAAGTGACAAGCAGGTAAAAGTAACGAAAAGTTCAACTACTAACTATGCCAAACAAACAAGAAGGAGATGCAGGTGCCTCCGTCGATCAAACATTTTGGAGCAGTACAAATGTTTCAACAAATAAAACAATGACTTGACAACTTTTGTCTTAATATTTTGTTTAAAAAGGTGCAATACATTCAACAGTAGCAATTATAATTTACCAGTAGCATGACAAATACAGAAAAGCAACTCACCAACACCCGAATGAATTCGGATTTATTATACTGCTGGGCGGAGAACCACACATCATCGGGAAGACAGGCGAGATGAGAGACAATTCCAGCGGCGAAGTAGCTGATTTGAATACTTGAGTGGCTTAGCATTTTACTAGCATGAAGGAAAGCGAAGAAAAAGGCCATTCGTAAAAATGGAACCGAATCCAAAACCATTAAGAGCTATACATTTGGGCAAAAAGTCCCTCAGAGATTCAACACCAAATAAACCCAAAAGTACTAGCACATTAAAAGGCAAACGCTTTCTAAAAACGTTTCGACCACCACTGTTAAGCAAGAAAGGACTTCGGACCAAAACTGCACTAATAACTTTAACTATCGCACAAAATAAAGAGCCATTCTTCAAAATAGTTGAGTTTGTGGTTCAAAACATACTTGAAGAAGTCCATCAATGGCTCAATAAGCAGAGTATTCTTGGTGGAAGACACCTCAGCCACATTATTCTTAAAGTGAGGAAAGCAGAACGATAAGTACAGATCTCAAAATCTCAGCAACAAAGGGAATTCACTCACCAACAAGCCGAGGCACTTGGTGTAGACGTGGTTCTTGAAATCCTCCTCCTCGTTAGCCATCTTCTGCAAATGTTAAAGAAGCAATATCGGGCGCAATATGTAGGTTTGTCCTCCAAAATCTTCAAAATAATCTCTTTTATTGCTCAAGAAAAAGCCTTTTTTAAGGAATTATCAGAAAGTTCAAAGGAAGGGTAATGAGCCAACCTTGAGAACTTTTGCGTAGATAAGGAGGCCGCCAACCTTAACGAAGGCTTGACATGCCTCAGGACACTCGTCGGTGAGATTCCAAAGGGCAGAAAGGGTAAAGCGGAGGGTGGTGTCGTAGACGGGCGAGCCCTCAAGAGCCACTTCGGCGTGGCCAAGGTAGTCCAGCATATTGTCGTTCGACTCGGCCAGCAACGCGTCCACATCGCGTTGGAGGAGGCACTTCTCCACCACGTACATTAGCAGCTGCTGGAGACGCTTGTGGTCGGAGGAGATCTCGCGCAAATCGGCGGTGGGAATCTGCAGAGTTAGGTGTAATCGTTACATCTTTAGGCTCAAAGGACCGTCGATTCCATTTAACTCAAAGTCTAGGTTCCAAGTCGCAAAATAGTCGGGTTCTGCATTATTTTCGAACTTTACTTTGATACATCACCAGAAATATATGTAGTATTACTAGTCTGGAGTCCGAAATGCTCTATAATGCCGGAGTTCGAAGGATCCTAAAGCAATTCAAGAGGAACGCTGACGCTTTTGATAGGTAAAGCATTTAGTAGCTTTTGATTCCGAGTAACAGTGCAAAGCAAATATGAAAGGAAGCTTGGACGTTAAGGCACAATACAATCGAAAAGAAAGATTCAAAAACCAATTTTATAATCCGTAGACTTCAAATTAATGCAGAAGGAACAAATCCAGATGCTTTTCCTGCTTAAGCAGGGATCAAATGCTCTTAATTTAGCGCAAAACATCCAGCCTCTCACAGAAACGACTATTTTTAAAGGCTCTTTAAAGGGTAGTAATTAGCGCCAAGAAAAACAATCTCATAACACATAAGGACTTCTAAACGGAGAATATTTTTCACGGCTGAAGGACTTTGAAACCAAAAAAAAAACTACTCGACATATTGAATTCAAAATTATCCAGAAATGAGCAATCTTACCTCAGCAGCCAAAATGGAGATAATCGCTACACCCATACGCTTCATGTGGATGTCGTTGAATTTGATGAGACTTTTGAAGACCAACTCACAGCAGCGTTTGCAGCTGAATTGCTAATAGTGGAGAGAAAAGCAACAAAACTCGACAGCTCAAAGAAAAGCAGGAAAAGCAACGCTAGTAGGAATTTGGCTTACAGCCCTGTGAAGGACATTGTCACTGCACAAAGTGAGAAAACAGTTCTTCAACAATTGCACCTGTCCCTGGTGGTGTTCAATGGACATGAGAGTGATGCTGACAGCTCGGTTGAGCAACTCCAGCGGTAAGTAGGCTGACTGCTCGCCTCGTGTCAAATTGTATACCACAGCCGTGCCCGCCAGAATCATATCCTGCTTGTTCATATGCAGTCTCATCACTCGCAACACGGCCTATGGGAGTGAAAAATATTGTTTCTGTCCTTTTTTTTATGCAAGGTAATTACGTCGACTGATGTAAAATATAAAAATCCGTAGTACGCATGTACTCAAACACGCTAGCCAATTGAGAAAACATAGCCATCCTATTAACTGAGTAGCAGAGGGCAGTGGTAGGGTGGACTGGCTTATGGATGAAATTGCTATTATTATCTGAGTTTAAGGCAAACTAGTGCTTTGGGATCTGACTATTGGATGAGGATTAATGGAACAGTCACACTACACCAACAAATAGCAGTTCATGAGTGAATGAGATGAATGATTTGAAGTGTTTTTTTTTGTGCCAACATTGATATCCAACAGTTTGAGTGGTTGTTCTTTGTCATACCTATATTCGACTAATAGACCCTAAACATCCAAGCACACATTCAAAACGGAGTAACTGTCAGTTACGATTAATTCGCGAACAAAAATATCCACGTAGCATACCCCGTGCTACTTCAGGCACCTAAACATCGGAAACAAGGAAGGATTTCCCAAGAAGCAATATCAAGGCGCTGATACAGATTCTAGATACTGGAAAGCAACAAGTGGTCAGACAAGTGTGGTACTTGAAAGGTGAAGCAACACTGAAAACGCAGTAATGAAAAGATAT
>JADWOT020000009.1:16906430-16959849 GCA_036345935.2 Taenia hydatigena
AAACGTGTAAATAAATCGACAGTTGCACTTAGTGGGAGCACGCTCTGCAAAGTAGTTGGGTCGAATCACATGAAAAAGTGGTAGGTCACACCACTGAGATAGTTAAAGGTCTACCAAACCTGAGAAATAACTCATTTTAACGATTGAGTAGGTGTCGATGAGGCGTCACGAATGAATGGCACCAGGTCAAAAGCTCTAAAGTGTGCCATCATTTCTTCATTTTCCATCTACTGAGTTAGGTCTATGGACGAGTAGGCAATTGAATAATGAGGAGTGCTTACCAAGCATTTCCACTTAGTCTGTAGCCCTGTTCTCCGCATAAAACCATTCACAGATGTTCTCTAATTGCAAAAAAACATAGAATTCTTCCTTTCATTTTTGAAAATCCCTGTATGATCGTCATTTCTCTAATTCACACTTTCTCCGTTCCTTAAAGCAATGAACGCGCCTCTGGGCTGTCAAATCCTTCATCGGATTAGCGTCAAGCGCTTCTCAAATTTATGTCTTCTGGAGGAAAGAAACCTTTAATAGTTCAGTATCAAGTTTTCTCATTTGATGCACAAATTGTATATCGTTTGCTCTTCTCAAAATCCGGTTAAAAAGACTATCTCAAGAGCGGCAAAAGTGACCACGGAAGTGCGCCTGCACAAAATCTCTTTCCGAGGAGACTGAACAGGATGCGAGTGAAAATAACGGTGCTACTAATGTTAGCAAAGAAGAAGACGAAGAAGAGTAAGAAGGAGAACGTAGTGAAAGTGTGGATCCTACCTTGGTGGATTTGGAAGGCGGTGAGGTGTTGGAGAAAACTGCAGTAGTAAATCGATTGGCTGGTATAAATGGAGGTGGGAAGTCGAAAGCTCTATTGAGTGATGTAAGTCATCAATGCTTTGTTTCAAGTGGGATGTGTTTTAATCTAAGGGCTAAATCGAGTGAGTTTCCGATGTAGTTCATCGTTTAAGTCCGAGGCGAAACACCTGCATGTCTCTTATGTCGTTTATCTCCCCGTTTCGTCTTCATCGTCGTGGTTGTTACTGAGTAAAGTCACAGGTCGTGCGGCTCTGAAGGTGGCTTTCTGCTGGATCAAGACACAAGTAGTGCAGGCGGAGCCGTAGACGACTGGAGAAGGCTGTGTCATTTCGAATGACTGGAAAGTCTCCACTCCAGTAGGTTGTTGAAGGCCCGCAGAGGAGATAGTCAAATGCATGAGACTGTTATTAAGCGATGTCAGTTCGTCATGGCAGTCTATGTTGCTCTCTTCCCTTCCGCTTTGACACTGACGTGATGCGGATGATAAAC
Organism: Taenia hydatigena; assembly: GCA_036345935.2. Lineage (NCBI taxonomy): Eukaryota > Metazoa > Platyhelminthes > Cestoda > Cyclophyllidea > Taeniidae > Taenia > Taenia hydatigena. Next base: position 16,907,727 of record JADWOT020000009.1, read on the forward strand.
CACTGCAAGAGGAAGACAGCAAGTGGAAAGTGACTTCAGTCCTAATTGCAAGTGATGAAGAATTGCGTGTCACCACTGTTTGAACAGCTTTGAATGATGCTTACCGGGAGTGAGGAAACATTGATCGCCATGCCATACGCTCAATAGCTACACTTCTGCGATATGAATCGCCTTCTCCTCACAGGACTGCCTTGTAGACATAATTGCTCACATTTTTGGAAAACAAGCAAGATTCTTGACTGAGATCCTCTCGCCCCAGGTGATACAACTGGACGGTGAGCACGAAAACGTTCCATTGTGTAGCGCCTGGGACTGGTGAATTGATGGAAAGAAAGAAAAGCTACTCAAGCTGTTACCCTTCATACCAACGCAAAAGGTAAAAAAAGCGGAAGAAGGATGCAGCCGCAACTGCGTCGCGCATATTCCTAGGGTAGAATCTGAGGCAGTCAAGGCGGTGACATCGTTGGAGGTGCGAAGGGGTTAAAATCCCTTTTACTGGGGCTGTAATTCGGCACACCCATTTGCACTTAATTATTCGGTCAAATGGTCATCTTCATACGCCAGATTTTAAATTGTAGTTATTTTTAAAAGGAGAAGGGAGAATTTCCCGATTAGATACATGCAACAAATCATATTGTGCTGCACAGCTCCCACAGTCTTTTTGGACGCCATTTGTTGGGGTTCCACAAAAGCTTACACCCTGCAAGAGCGAAGTGGCCGCATTTTAGTGGTGCTTCCTTTGCTGATGAATGTCTTGTATGCTCAATGCTTAGAAAGGCAGACAAAAATACGAAAATAAGGAAAAATAGAGAAGGAAGAAGTCAACACGGAAGTGCCTGTTACGAATGGCTAATCAGAAGCGATGAAGGATGAAGAAAAAGGGATTGCGAAAATCGCCCCTCAGAAGGAAAAAGCGCCAAGTCCCAATGGAGGGAAAGGGAATCAGCCATTTTATCAATGTCATTTTCCTTAGGATTTGAGTGTAAACAAAGAATGTTATAGAGCTGTGTATAACTGAGCGTTGTTTTAGTGCATGAAGAGTCCGCCTGCTCCACTACTTCCACTACTTCTTAGATATAGCCTTCAACACATCCTCCTCCGTTTGTCTTCAACGGAGGGAAACACATTTGGAGGTGGCCCTACCGCGCTCCATTTGCCAAACTGAATCTATGCTTCACTAGACCCAGTGTCTACTCGCACCGTCCTACCACAGTTGCTCTACGTTGCCGTCGGTGTCCTTCTACTCAAGGTGTGCTGTTCGCTTAAGAATAATACGTCCGCATTCTGTCCATTTTCGTCTTCCAAGACGTCGGGGTGGTGATGCGTAAAGCTGCCGTTGAATGCGCATCTTAGAGGCGTTTTGAAAACTAGCCAAATTCTTTATAGCAGGAATAACCACTGTGGGTTGTTTCCTCTCCCCTCGTAGAAGTTTTAACATCGCGGAATCAAATATCTTACTGTTGAGTGCCTTATTGTGCTACTACCCTACTCTATTGTGCTTGAAGTTATTGTGTAGAAGTCTCCTACCAAATGGAAACGATCTTTGACAAACAATGGCGAATGTTTGAAGTGAATGAAAATCCACGTTTCCTTTGGTCGTGTACTTCCGTCTGTCCTCGTTGCCTGCTTGCTTTTGAGACCTCGGCCTCTCCACGATTCTCCACAGTATCCAAAGTCTACTTCAACATTCTGCCAATCTCTGTTGAACTGATGAATACTTGCTCTTCGACTCACCTCTACACCCAGCCGTGGATGCCATTCGCCATGTTTCAGACATTAAATCTCTTCGATGGAAAGAACTCTCTGAGTACACCACTAAAATTGGATCAGTCTGCTGCCCTTGCAATGATCTTAATTTGAAGTTGATGATGCTTATGGAGTGTAGGTTTTGAAGTTTCTCGCGTTGCGAATTCGCGGTCTGGTCCTCGACTGTAGAATTAGTTTGCCTTAAGTCTCATCTGATAACTATCTGTTTCCTTGACACCCACTCTCGACCATTTGTTCACCTCTCGTCGCTTTGACTGTAACCGGCTTGGCATCCAGTCCAGATTTCCGCACTCATGCAATGCTTCAAGGTGTATTTCACGAACATGCACGGAACGGAAGGGACATAGTTTACCTCCTTTGGTACAACTTAGATTTAATTTCGACGATCATCTCCACCTCAAACGATGTCAAATTTTGTGTTTACGTGCAAAGTCAGCCAACTACACCGACAAGCAGACGTAAGTAGTTGCAAGACATGCTTAAAACAGTGATTAATTGCAACTGTTCCCATTCTCCTCTTCCCCTTTTCCCCTCTTTCCTCATCTGGAAACAGGAGAAGTACTACGAGTAGTGACACTTGGAACAGTCCTCGGTGGTGTCCTGCTGGGGGCTAAGCAGATTTGAAGTGTCTAATGAAAACGCAGGTCTTGTCGGTGCTACTCACCGTACTTTGATACAAATCTAACTTGTGGAAGAAAGCATTCGTGGGACTTATATGACTTTTATTTTGGTGATAAAGCTACATAGAAGGGCATCCAGAAACAGATTTTCAACATTATTTCAAGATTGAGGACATACGAAGTTGTAGCACCTTTTATGTTTGTTCAAATAAAGTCTCCTTAGATATCGCTTTCGCTAGTTCGAACCCACACGACCTTTCATCACGCGACTGAGGGCGCAGATATCATGCAATGTAAAAAAAGGCACAAAAGGATGCCTTTTAATTCTTTGTTAATCCGACAGAAGCCATCATTCTTACACGCAACTGTCATTATCCCTCGAAATTTGATTAATCTTAAGCGTATTGCTTGAGTATTTGTCCAGCCAACGTCATGTTAAGCTCAAGTTTTGAATTGAGTAAAATCCAGATCTGACAATAAACTATCTTGAAGCCTCTTCTGTAGTTAAAATCATCGGTTCAATGCCAGTGTTCATCTCACCAGTTGAAGGAGAAAGAATACGATTTTCTTTATTTTTCAGGTTTCATAGGGAGGACCGCATCACTTCGAGAGGATCTTTTATTGATGGTTAGGGTTAGGGAGGGACAATGCTTCAACACTGGATGCTCTCTTTGTCGATCAGAAGGAGTGAAATGAGGAAATTGACATGCACACACACGGACGATTCATTCTTGCGTACTAATAAGGTTTTGCTTGCCCTTGGCCTCACTGCACTTGCTAGTCTACACCAAATCTGCTTGAAGGAAGTAAACTTGAGCAAGAGCTTTAGACATTTGCGAAACAGGATTGTTGTGTAGGCTTACGAGCATCCCGGAGTCCAAATGGCATCACGATTATTTTTAATAAGGTACGGCATTACCTACCGCTTTAACGCCCCGAACACCTCGTGAAACAGGACGACTTGCTTTTGGAGAACATCGAGAAAGCAACAGCACATCCAATTGTAATTCATCTCCATTAGCTACATGGAGTCCTTTCACAAGACTGGAAGTTGGTCAGAAGCATGATTAAAGGCTCGGTCGGCAAGAAGCCGTAATCAAGATGGTTTGCATTATAAGAGGACACTCAGAACATAAATAATTCCATCATTTGCTTGCATTTCTGTGCCTAGCGCTCTTTCCGATGCCATCGAGATGTTAGTTGATGTGAGAGGTTGGAGATTGGATGATTGAGAAGCACAGAGGAGGCAAGTACTTTACATTCTTCAAAGCTGCTCCTCTTAGGTGTCATTAAGGCGTCAGACTCGCTGGCTGGCCGGATGACTTGCCAGGTAGAGGTGAAAACACAACACCCTCAGGGTGTTCATCGTGCCTTAGGTTCCGTAGAATTGTGAGACACTTCTAGTCCTTTGCCTGTTTATTCAGCCTCCACAAAGTTCTAAATTCGTCGGCTACTTTAAAGGTTTCAGTGTCCCTCCATTAGGCGATGACTGCATCAAATAAGACTTTATAGTTTGCCTAGCATGATGTGTTTGCATTCCCCTGCTTACACGTGTTTCAGCCTCTTCGAGGTAAAAATTTATGCATTTGTCTTTGCATTACAGTGTTTACATAGCCATAAGCTCCTCCTCGTCCTTTACAGTCCATCCTATTCTCGGTAGAACTACAAAGTCATGATAACTTTTAGCAGCCTGCATCACTGACTGTCATCATTTAAATTGTGAAAGGGACATTATTGAATGAGTTACACCGGTGACAAAGAAAACCTGTTGAGGGCTCACAAACTACCGATTATGCACGAGGTGGAGACACAGACAGTCCTGCGCAGGGTCCACGTACATTCCGCCAACAAAGAAACAAGCTTATGATGAAATGCTACTGCGTGGGTATTTGTTTGGCAGCTACCTCCTCACCAAGACAAGACGGCGGTAGCCAAACGGACCGCTCAAATGTGACTGATCCTCTCCTATGCCTGTCAAACGTCTCGTTGCGCCTCCATCTACATGGCATTTCCGTTGATTAAAAATAATTTATATGCAGTGATCTAGGCATATTGCAAATGCTCCTTTTTCTTTGTGTCCAAAAGGAATCTGGACTGTCGTCCCATCACAGAAGAGAACAATCGCTAATCCCTTTTATATCTCAAAATCATCATCGCTATGATGTGCCTTCGAGTGTCTCGGTGTGCTGTCACCACACCTGTGCCATTTACTACCTGCTGGCAGTCGTTCCATTCCTCCATAAGAGTGTCACATGTGCGGTTGGTGAATGCGTGCTTGAAAGCGGTATGCAGTATCTCCAGGGTAGCGCATTCCCCTTCTATAACTCTTTGCTTCCGAAAAATTTACGATTATTAGATCCGCGCAAATTGTAATTGGTTAACAAATCCTGTTATTTAATTGGGGCACAGGAGAGGGGGACAATTAATCCCTCTGTGGTCTTTGAAAACACTTAGAAGGTTCGTTACCATTACAAAGTAGCGAAAGTGGATTAAAGGACCCAAAATCTGGAGAGAGGGGTGCACACTCATTTTACTTTATCCCGTATCCAAGAGAGAACTGGGAGGTTACACCTAAAATACCACCAAATTACCGTAGTTGACTGCAGACGGTTTCTTTCTTATTGAGGGGCGAATCTTCAACACACTTAGTGACTGCTCTTTCGTGTCGGTTCCCACGAACCCATTCAAGTAAGACAAAGTTAAGCGTCAGACAGGAGAAGATTATTTCCCATCACAACAGGAGGGCATTTTGCATTGTGCCCTATCATTCAGTGGTATTCCGAACCTGGCAATGAAGTAGTCACTTCTAAGGAGCGCATTTCCATCCACCCAACGGGTGAACTATCGGCCTCATCCTGCAATAATGTGTGCCAGCACTGAGCACACTGCAGCTATTTTAACGAACAAGCATTTTTGGCTTTTTGGTGTAGTCGCATCAAGTAGTCGCTTTCCCTTCACTGCAGCTAATATTTTACTGCTCCTCCTCACATCTCCATCTCTACAAGCGACACTCCATCCGCCGTGTACAAACGTAACTACTGCGATCTTCAGTCTAAGCTTGACTTTAAGTAGTCAGTAGTAGATAGTTAATTCAAGCGAGTAGAAACGCTGAAAGTTGATTTGAGTGGATTGTAAAATACCTCGACTGAATAAAAGAGATCATAGCGGAATAGGTACCCTAAAGGCTTCATTAAGAACGGTTTTTAAGAAGGAAGTCCACACAAAGCGGCAAGTAATTCCTTTTAACGGCTGGATAATACTTTGAGAATTTATTACAAATTGTTTGGTCTCCCGTCAACGCTTCCACCCACAATGGTTGGCTTCAGAAATGAGCCTGTTTCAAAGTATTGTCTGATTCGCGGGGTTCATCGAGATCTCTTGAATGCACCGCTACTACTGTGCTTGAAAGACGTCCGACCAAACTTTTGCCTTTTCTTGGTATTGAGTTCAATCCACTTGGGGGATTTTCACCCTCGGTCGCATGCATTATTATGAAGTTCCCTCAATCCTTGTGGTCTGGTCGTCTGGACTAATTGACCTCTCACAGCCTCTTCAGCGGCTGACGATTCCACAGTCGTAAAATTAGGTCCTGAATGTACAAAATGAGTGAGTACGCGAGCCCATTTCCTGCAGTATGGAGAGTGGACCACAGTTTGGCCTTGAAGAATGCCGCGATGCAAACCACGAGAGCAACTCATCGGCCTCAGTCGTCTCTCTATCTATTCACTCGCATCTTTACTGATCACCTATTCACTTTGCTCTACGGCCTCAGCACCGGTGTCCTACGCATCAAGAGTGTCCTGCTTTTCAAAACCTACACTCCGTCGGACGCCACTTGCCTGTCTCATCTCAGGCGTATGGTCCAGTGTTGGGACAATCTTGACGTGTCTCAGTCCTTCCTCCTTCATTCCACTTTGACAGGTATCATCTGTCATCTTTCGTCATGCTGGAAGATAATGCTCCAAGTCTTACAACTAATGCATTCAATCAATTAGAGGCTGAAAATTGAAGCCTTCTTACGAAGACTTGTGCTTCGGATTCATGGAGAAGGTGAGCGAGCACCGTAAGCCGAACGTACTTAGGTTGTTGGAGAGTAAACTCCTTGATCTTTAGGTTGGGATTGCAACAACACGGTAGTTCCATAGCATCCAGCACTTGACAAATATCTTGTGGGCCTTGGAGTGGGTGAGGTCAAATCAATCAACCAACCGGCTTCGAGTGACCCAGGATTTCCATATCGAATCTGTCCTTAGGCTCATTAAAGGATCCAACTCTTCTGTTGTGACCAAAAGCGATATCCAGTGGTTGTGCACCTTTAAACTAGGCTCATTAGATGAGTTCCAAACCAACACACCATCGGCAGTGTGAGTGACAGGTGTGCGGTGTTGAATAACCGCTGTCTCGGCTGCCGAATATCAAACGGGTGTAAATTGTGCCTCTTGAGAAGGTTACTGAATTCTGCAAAGTCTCCCACAAACATGGTCACGAAATCTTGGCATTGTAAATTACTGCACTGCTGAAGGTACGCCAACCTAATCTAGCAGAATGCGGTGACTAATAAGGTGAAGACAGGAGTAGAAACACACAACTGACCTCACTCTATTCCACTGGTGTTGGATTACTCGAAACAAAAGCATAAAGTGCTTTACTAACGACATGGAGGGTCACTCACTGTCCACGTTGACCCCGACGGCTGTTGTCGCGTGTCGCACTGCAAAAATAAGCAATTGTCGAAGTGGAATCCATGAGAAACTCTGGAAGGTAAAAATAAGGGTCAGACTGAATTTATCTCTCCAATCGTCACATAAGGTAGGTCCAAATCTTCTTTCAAATTCATCCAATTCGGAATGGGTTTCAGGTTCTTCAGTTGCCAAAGCCCACCGTGTAGACCCAGAGTGTTTGCTTGTTTGTTCACAACTACCGTGACAGTCAAAACCGTTTCAGTTCTTCCAGCGGGACCTTTCCTCACTGCATGACGGCTTTGTGTGCATGCAATCATTGCAAGCCTTTCGGCATAAACAAACGATGTGGTGTTAGGATGCTCCACCTCCTTGAAACACGTGCTAGTTTAAGCATTCTAGTCCTCGATGATGAATAACCCACAGGAGGGCTATCCATTTAACAGTAGACTTGGGAGTAACACGCTGATATACCAAAGTAACTTGTATGAAATTACATAGTAAAAATAATTTTAAGTTATTTTTGTACTTGCCTTCTTTTATTTATTCATTCCTACATTACTGCTGTAGGCCAAACAGCAGGCACAGATGGGATCTACCTACTCATTGGGATACAACTTGGAAGCGTGCAGGCAATGCCTATGAGGGTTCAGGTATGAATAGCGAATTAGCGTATAAAAAAACAAATTACATCTCATGTTGCGGTCATATCTATCAGTGACAGGAACTTGTATTGCGAATGAAAAGATAAAGAAAGGGAAGAAGAGAGGAAAGGAAGGAGGAAGGCAGATACCGCCTTATACTCCTCCTCCTCTGTCCTAGTGACTATCACCATCTCTTTTTCCACTTGAACAATCGCCTGATCGTAAGCAAAGCAGACGGTCAGAAGGTAACTTTACTGGTAAACTAGAGATACTACGATCTTTTGCCTTTTTTAAGGACAGAAAGATTCATGCTGAAGGTAACAGCAGGTTTGAAGAAGGATTGTGCCTTCCTCACATTGGTGGGTACTTCAACAGACATGTTGAAGGAGCTTTACTTGGTCATTTAATTTCTATTTTCGAACTTACACGAAACCATTGCCTTGTGCCAATGTGAAGACTCCCACAGGAACCAGCTTTTGTCAGTTCCATTGCTAGAGTGACTTTATTTAAACTCGCATTGTGAATGCTGGAATGAGCAGAGCCCCTGCTTTGCTTGACGTCTCCTGTGACTCCTCTTCTGGGTCTAGTGTCACAACTGGGTAGAAATAGACCATGGGACAGGAACCAAAACTATGCGACCATTTTTAGTCCTTCGCGCTGCGGCTATAGTTAACTCTATCCGATGATTGCGCATTTCGTGGTATGCAGAAAGTAGTTCGTAGAAGCCACTGGGAGCTTTGCTCTCCTTTCACTTCCTCGTAGCCTATTTTTATCTGTCTTCATTACTAGCATCCCTAGTCAGTTTCTTCTGTGGCTGCTTCAGCATTTTTCAACCCCGATGGTGTAGGGAGCTGAACCAGCTTATATTCAGCCCACCTGAGATTGCTCTCTGTAGTATCACACGAAGCGTCAATGAAAGCGTTCACATTACCTTGCAAGGGATGAAAGGTATCACACACGTCTTACCATACTGTCACCAAGACCGTCGGTAGTCAGTGGAGATGACGGAGACCAGGAGAGAGATGCATGGTGCCATCGCAGAGGATGACTAACAGAAGACTCAAGAGGCCGGTGAAAGTAGCATCACTGTTTACTTCATTCGGCCAAATTCAGAAATTTATATTAAGGGAAGCCTCTAAAAAATCTTTTTAAAAGCTTCCTTCGGCCAGGAGGTTTCTGCTCGTCATGTTCACTTTTAGCTTTTCCGTTGTAGTGGCCAAACATGGTCGATTACACGCAATTCCACCTAAGCATGGTGTGGGAGACGACAGTTGTTTGACAAGATTATTGCACACCTCTCGTCAGTCCAGCCTTAACTCTCCCACCCCACGTACACACCCGCCTGCAGTTGATTCACAACACTCGTCTTTCCACTACAGCCCATTCTCCTCTCACCTCCTTTCGCCCATTTATGATCCTTCCCCAAGTTCTTCAAGTGAATGTCTGATGTTTATTATCAATCTTGTCAAATTCAACCTCCTGTCCATTCTTCAGTATCGGCGTTGTGACAGTGACGACAGCATTGAGCGGAGCCATCTCTGCTGCAGCGGTCTTACAAACCAGAGTGATGTTTAAAGCCTTTTGTAGGTGCGTGAGAACCTTGTATTAATGCTCCAGCACAGTGCTCTATTCTCCCTTTGCCAACAAAAGCCTTTTTAAAAGAAGGGCCTAGTTTTCTGTCAAAGAACCCACCTACCTACCACTTCGTGGTGATGGCCAACTGAATCCCATTACTGGCCCACTTCTTTGTCCAGAGCTGTGGATATTTCTAGTTGCTCTAATCTACGGAAGACCTCAAGCATAGGGTGGTGGGATGCTTAGCAGCTTGCTGGTGACAAGGCTTCACCGCCATCACAATCCCTCTCGCCATCAACGGCAGTCATTCCTGTGCAGAAATGTTCGATGCGAAGTAAGCACGCTTCTGTACTCCTGTTTGACGCACACTGTATAATGAAGTGATGAAGGGAATGAAGGAGTAATTCTGTACGAACAGCTTTGTGCGTACGACTATCAAGACAACCTTAGCAATCAACCAGTGTATGGAGGGAGACGTTATGACCAGGAGGGTCAGGCGTTCCCACTTCGAATGATTAGCTGTGGACGGATTAAAAAGAGCATCAGAACAGCGCACACAGAGTTTTTACAATCGCCAAAGAGGATACAAAAGTAGACTTTTTTACGATGGTCTGTCTACACCGAATTATCTCTTGCTGTCATGGCTATGCAAGCCTTATTCACACACTGAAGTTTATGCCTCCAGTGAATAATTTATTGTCTGAAATCCCTGATGCATTAGCACTGCGGGAGGACACAACTGTACAGCCCATTCTTGATGCATACAGAAATGTTTACTTGAAAGAGGCGCTTCGATGGAACTCAAAAATTGTTAAATCACTTGCTTGGAATTGATAAAGATAAGGAAAGTTTGTGAAAAATCAAATGCTGTTAACGACCTGGAAAGATTAGAGGTGCTTTTATGGACATTTCTCTATGCATCACTGAAGCAGTTAAGGGCGAAACTGACAGGCGAGTCTCATTCAATCTCCTGCCAGGTCTACTGCGTGCTGAGCGGGTGTCTGTAAAGCATCCGCACTGGAGGTTATGCACTCCTTGAACGCCGTGTTCCGCAGGATTAATAACTGCCTCCTCTCTGGATGCTTCACTGACCACGATTGCCCTCCTCTCAATTTATTCTTTTAAGTGCCTTCATTTCTCTTCTTTCTTCAGTGTTTTCCGTGATTCTTATTTATCCTCTTATGGCATTCCGCCTTCCACTTAACACTTTTAATGAGCATTTACAATTCTACTTGGGTCTGATATTCCTTTACCTTGCTCCTTTCAGCGCCTTACTCGAACCATTCGCAGAGATTAAGCTATTAATAAGGGCGCTCAGTACGTTACCAATTTGCGAGTAACCTCGAGAAAGCACGAGAGCTTTCTTGCTTGTTACCGTCTTGATGATCACATTTTTACTTCATTTATTGCAGCGGTGTTGAAGTGAATTGCCATGTGCTGTAGCATAGTCACCCGTCACAGCACAAGCCACTTTCGTTTCTTGGTTCACTCTCTGAGTTCCGCCGTTCTTTATCCGTTGCATTCAAAGTGCTCAGAGCTTCACAGTACAAGGAAGCTTCTGTCTGCTGATGCTGAAGTTAATTAACTCTTTCTTTGCCCTCACAAAACTCTAGCTCTGCCAATCTTAGTGTCTACCCTGAGAGAACCAATCACCTGGTCGCGTTTAATGATTGATGAAGCGGCGGGATTGTAGCACAAAGAATGCATTCTTTTCTAGGAGAGTTGACTAGACAACTTTGACGGCTTCATAACTTCATTTACTCTTTACTCAGTAATTTACTCATGGCTAAAGGTGCCTTTGGGAGGAACTAATTGCCTTTACGACATTGTCCGCTAGCTATTTGAACTTGTGGCCGGATTCATGACTGTCACTCCTCCACTGGTCTAAAACGCGCATTTAGTCTAAAAATTGACTTAGACTTGAGGCTTCGAGGTATTCACACGAAGAGGTATTATATTGCTTGGCTGCGAACCTAGAGTTCGTCTGTCAATGCCACCTCGACAGTTGGCTGGCATCATTTTTGGTCTGAACAAAAATTACTGTAACGTTTTGGTTGATAAATTTGCCCGCAAATTAGGTGACCTCTCCTTTTCCCTCCCAAGAAATATCCTTTGATAGGTGTTGAGTGAGGAGCGCAGAGATGCATTGGTAACCTTCAAGAAGTGTTGAGATGTTTGCCAATATTAACAGTAAGACATCTGATTAAAATCTTGTCATTGTTTCAAAGAATACCGCATATCTTGGGGCTACTTTCACCTGCTACGAAGGACAGTCAGTCCTGTGAGGAAAGTGTAGGCCAGTGGACCAAGCACTTGCCCTTTTCTGCCCACCTAAAGGATTCGGAACTAATTCACTTCCATAAAAATGGTAAAATTTTTCCCTAAAGGAGTTGTATATAACCTAGCACATCCAATCAAAATTCCTAAAATGAACAGGAAAATGGCTAATGTAAAAATTTCGACAACCTTAGGCTACAAGTACACCGATGACGAAGTGATAAAGAGCAGCCAAGCGTTCTAGCATGGTTAAGTTGTAGTGAAAGTGTGGCTTATAAGCTTCTTTCCTATAGAATGCGCAGCAACTGCTCATGTCTCCTTGCTTTTTTGTGCCATTAGAAGTCACAGTTCAGCAGTGGTCAAAATGCCTCGAAGTGTTCAACAGGTGACTCGATTCTCTAAACGCACTTGAGTTCACACCAAGACCGGACGAAAGGTCCGTCTTACTTTACTGAATCCACAGGAGCGCAATTGTTTGGTTGCCTTCGTCAAGAGTGTTAAGGTAACCGTGGCAGCCCAACACGGACTCTATTGCCGAGCAAAGAACCGATGTTCTAGACTCCGTAATCTCTAATTGATATTGGCATTCCTTGAAGTTCATGGTCAAGTATTCTGAAGGGAAGCATAGGCTAGACATGGCATTGAGCTCAAACAGTAAGATGTCATGAGAATCGTGAACTTAGTGGGGATTTGTTGCTTGTTTTTAGTTCTTTTTTTACTTTCGTGGTTTTGATATTTTTACAAGGCTCTTTCTACAGTTTCGAAGTAACAGCCTCCTCTTGTTGTGCCTACATCTGTGGACTTAGGTGATTCTAGACGCTGGATCTTAAATCCACCGGACGCACCAAAGAAAGAGCACATCCACACGAATTGAGTTGGCTGGTAAGCAAGCAACGAAGCAATGTCATGACTTGCAGCTTTGTCATGGTATCAGTATGAGATTGAAAATACTGGATAGCCGGAGGCGTTGACACGCCACATTAACATGGACACGAAAAGCACACTGTAGATTTAATACAGCATTCTTTCGCTTTTAGATGAAACAGTGATATTAGCCTTCGTTTGCGCGCTTCTTATTCAACAAATCTTATCGCCTATGGTTAAGGATCCGACTGATTTGGCACGTATGAGTGGGCGTCTATGACACTGTAATTCAGTGAGTTAAGAATAAAGCAAGCCAGTTGTTAGTGTAATAAATATCTAGCATAACAGGTCGTACGCCATGGCTGGTGAGGAGATCCATACCGTCACTATCATTACTTCTTGTTGAGGTGCAGCCACGTCTCAATGCTGTTATTGACAAGCCGAACTCAGATTGTCGCCTTAACAACACCACGTCGTAATGCTCTACTCTTCAAGATAAGTAGGAATGGAGGAATCCCACCGCATGAAGCATGTAATCTTAATAAATTACTTGCTCCTATCACTCCATTCACTCTCACATCAGATTTGGGCACAAGAATGCGTTTTGACTAAGCTTACTAGTCAAATCCCTCATGATCATGGCAAATTGACCGCAAATCGCAATTGTTGCACTTGAAGTGGGAGGATCCATGCCATTGGAGGAGAAATCCCACGACAGTCTTAAGCGTCTACGCTTATTAATGAGCTCATTCTTCTCAGACTGATACCTGGAGATATTAACCTTGCACAAAACCTTGTCCGGTCTAATTTTATAAACTGCTTGGGCGTAAAAAATGGGGAATCAAAGCGCCTCCGTCCCATTGTTTGGTGGATCGCACCTCCACTTCTTCGGAAAATAGACAAATTCATTATCTTGGATCAGCTAAGCTTCGTTCGTTCTTCAAAGACGGTGCAAGGGTAAACGATTTTAAGTAGGCTTAGGGAATACGACTTATGGCTATTCTTAAACAGCTACCTCAGTCAGTTGTCAATGGTCCTGATCCTGTTGGAGTCGTAAAAATTGCCGAAAACTATGCAGAATAACATAGATTAGGCACCTGAGCCAGTAAATAAACACTACCTTCCACTAGGGCTTCGACGAAGCTACCGACCTCCTGTCTAGTTTGCTAGCGGTCAGATGCTCGTCTGATCGCCTAGAGGAGAGCGAATGTGGGACAGCATGATGTCATGCTGCCTAATCTAGTTTATGAACCGGGTTAAATTTGATTTACTAAGCGAGTAAGGCTGGAAGCACCTCACCTTTCCCAATGTGGAAGCACTATACATGTTTCCTTGTTTGGTCACGCCAAGGTGTCTATTTTGGCGGTGAAAGAGTGCCGATGAATAATCACCTCTACCAGACGGTGATAGAATTTGAAACCGCATAACCTACGTCTACCGTTAGTTCTTCGATCGGGTCTCCCAATTTCCAGCCGGGCGAGAGGTATAGAGGGCTTGGAATAGGTGCGTGGCGGGTAATCTGTAGAATAATTACCCTTAAATTAAGATGAAGAACAACGGTGATGCATTAGGGGACGTCAGGGAACTTCCAAAGTGGGCGACTGTGTGTGTGAATGTCCTTTGAGAGGTGGTGACAATTCACTGCCCTCACTCACTGCTCTATCCACTTCTCGTCTCTTGCAATAGCAATAGCGGAAGGCTACGTCTATAGCCTAATGATAGGCCATTAATAGGTTCAATTAACAGGGAGACTGCAATAAAAGAGTTCACATCGGCATCAGTCACTACGATAACTGCGATGCGGTTCAATTCTAGATGTTCCAATGCTTTACGACTCAGGAAGCAAGTCCTTTCCACAGGAACATGCGGTGATGTACAGAAGTAAGGCGCCTGGAAAATGCTATCTGATATCCTCCTTCATGTCTGCTTTCCGCTCCATCCAGCTGGTCCGTTTGCCAGTCGCCCTTCTCTGAAGAATGAGCGAAAGGCCTAGCTAACATCACACGGTCAGAGAGGAAGGTCATCCCATGATGTAGTGTGTACGTGTTTCCTGTTGCTTAAGTGCGCTGACGTCAACTCATTCGTTGCCATGTGCGTAGAACGGGTTCTGTCATCTACCCACTTGCCCACCTATTCTTCCTTCCGTCCTTCCTTCCCTTTTGAGCCTTCTGGTCCTCCCACGCCTTGTGTCATATGACGCTACACCCACACGATAAACGCGCTGTTTATCCAGCCTTCTCCGTGACTAGGCAGACCTCATGACTTGCAAATCTCATGACTTTAGCCAATTTCATTCCATTCTAAAAAAGTCTGAAACATTGTCACTGATTTTTCGGAGATTCTTTCCAAAATGGAAACATAGGGGAAGAATCGAGTTTATCATCCCAACTTTACGTGATCGCCGGTAGTTGCGTACAATAGTCGTCTGGTAGTAAAGCATTACAAATCAGGTGGCCATTGATAAGCACCTGACGGACGGTAGTTCTCCTTTCCTCCCAGTCCAATTTACTTCAGTGCAAGGTGAACCAAAAGGGGAGAAGAGAGGGAAAGTCTGGAAAGCTAATGATAAAGTAAAGGAGAACCTAAGCTAATTTGAATCCAGCATCATCTGGACTCCGGTAATTATGCACAATGATCGCCTGGTGTCAAAGCATTAAAATCCTGGAGGCCGCTGACGGGCCCTTGACGCATTCGAACACCTGAAACCCCATTGAGTTCCTCTTTCCCCAGCCAAATTTGTTTTGACACAGGGCGAATCAGAAGGGAGAGCAAGGAGGGCAGAGAACGCGCATCCACTCTAGCCCAGCCCCATTGCAATGGCCCATTAATAATCACTTTCCTCATTGCTCTTTCACTTTGATCTGTAACATCAAAGTATGCCAGTTTTATGACCTTTTCTACCAAATGATCGTTTGATCATGAGTGTCTCTGCAATCATTACGATGTCATTTATGGGATTCACTTAGGGGTAAAGGAGGAATTTGAGATGAGGAAAGGGAACTTAGTGAGTACTTTCTAGTTGCACTGTAGCCAAGTGATGTTGCTAGTGTGTGTCTTCCTGTTTTTTTCTGTCGTGGAATTCCTCTTTAGTAAAATGTATCAGAATCAGCTGAACCGACGACTTGTGGATACCACCGCCAGCTTTATGCCTTGACTAAAATCGCTGTGTAGGAAGTGCGCTTTGGGCGTTAATGCCTAAATTTGCGAATTATCGAAATGGTGTGGAAATGGCAGTCCTGATTTCACTGCAAAGCACATCCATCCGGTGGAACGAGTTGACTAGGTCTGAAATACTGTCGTCTTGAGCGATATTGGCCTCTCCGTGGCACTATTGTAGAAGCCCGATTCTCGGTAGATCGTAGATCCGTCATCTGGTTTCGCTATTGCCCTCGGTGGTACCAGAGATGATTGCGGTCAATTTGAAGTGTGTTTCTTTGTCAACCGCCTTGTGCTGGAGCTTTTGTTTGAACGAGAAACTTATAAATAACATAAGAACTACTGACAGTGACACGAGATTAACATCTGCTCATCCATTCTCATTTCCAGACGAGTAATCCTTTGCTTGTGTTAAGTAACGCCGAGGAAAGCTGGAAATTAGTACGAAATAGATGAGAAGAAAGGAAGTTATTAGGCCTGTGATGGTCTAATTTTTCGCCTACTTCTTGTTCAACGTTAAGGTGGGGAGTCCCACTGCACCAAAGTAGGAGGCTTAACATTGTTATTTGTAAAATATAATTTTCTTTCTTTTCTCAAAGAGATGTTGTAAATTCACACTCTAAGGCAAGTGCTGAGCGAGGTCGTGGTTCCCGCTGATACTTGTCTTCCCTCAAAGAATCCCAGGAAGCGAAATAATTTCTCATCACAAGTCACTCAAGCAAAAATGGGTCGGACTACCGGGATCATTTACTTCTTTAACTCTTCCTTTCTAGTTAATGTCAGTCCAAACGATCTCTTTACTCATTTCTATTCATACTTTATACTATAGTGATGCAAATGGTCGCCTAAATTGCAGTGAGCTAAATGAAAGAACAGGCCAGCTTCTTCCACTACCTCGTGGCTTTAGACATCTAGAAGTTCCGCAAAAAAAGCCTTGCAACGCTCATTTTATGCGTGAATATAACACCTTTTTGGCATCACAGCTACATTTAAACGGCTAAATGGACCATTAAGACACTAGCAGTTGGGGAGAGATACTTCTTATATCCTTGCCAAGTTTGTCTCCTTACTTTGCTTAAAAAAATTATGCCTACCTCTAGAAAGCACAAATTTTTTAATCATTACCGCCTTCTTGCATAAAAAAGAAGGATTTTTGTGAGTCATATTCCACATGGCTTATTTTTCGACCCCAAACTTCCAAGGTTGGCAAACGAATTTCCATATCAGGCCAGCTTAATCAGTGCTTATATTTTATAATTTTTACATGCAATGATTTTATTTTGCAGCTATTTGCTTGACATTACCTCTGCCGAAGAGGTATAAGCTCGTCCATTACCAGTGTCACATATACGTGACGCTTGACCTTATCAGTTCACAAGGGAATGGATTCACCAATTCGCAAAACAACCTGATTGCTTCACTTTACACAATAAGTTTAGTTGTAACATTGTTAAGATCTGAGAAAGGCGAATGGGCTTTTTTGGTTTTGATGAAGCAGTCAGATCTCTCGAAAAATAAATGATATTTGAACATCAGAATATTTGGAGAGATTTTAATGTGTTAGAGATGTTTCCCTACAGTAATTCTACTCAGGTCTCAGTTAAAATGCCATCCAAGTACGTCAACAATGCAGGTCTTGTTCGTGGACTGTTCCAGTGCAGTGGCCTCCCTTCCTATGCCAAAGTTGCTGTGCAGGTATAGGTTGAAGCTAGGCGCAGTTTACGCTCCTCTTCGTAGACAGTCCCTTTCAATAACCACGAGTTTTGCTACCTATGCACATTCTATTCTCAGTTAAGTCCCTTGGTTTCATTTCTGCATTAACTGGGTGGATTGACTGCATGGTAGAATCGCAAGAAGTGACCAACAACATCTTTTGTAACTGCAGTTCCACGTAGAACCTAAATGCACCACCTCACCCTCCTCCCTTGCTTAACGAACTATTAGTCAGAGGTAGATCGGTTTCGTTATGACATCTACTAAAACCGCCAGCGAGACGGATTTGAGGCTTTCCTTTGACTATCTTTCGCCTGATTTTCACCTATTGTGAGAGGGCATCGCTGCCACCGCCGAGGGTTCAGGCGATATTCCATTCTCTGCACCCGTAGGCATCATTAGAGCTTCAGAGACAGCCAGAGTGAGCTACTCAGAGATATCTAGTGAATGTGAAAGTTGACACCTTATAGACTCCATCCTTGCCGATCCATACAAAACTTCCATAGTCTTCAAGCTCAAACTGATTATAAAATCGCATTAGTAGATGACCACTTCCGTTTCGCTCCATTAAAATTTGAAGCTTTTTTTCTAAAACTCTCCTTCCTCTAGCCTGTTATGCATTAAATCAGCCTTGCGCTAAGGTTCCTTAGTTTTGTCAAGTTTTCAAGTTTCCCTTCTTGTCTTCTTGCACATGGAAGATTCATCTGCTGGAAGACAAACAGAAACACAACGTATTGACCTTAATAAAGTAGGAAATGAAGTTTAGTTGAGCCCTTTAGTGGGAACACTTGCATCTGCACCATCATCACACACACAGACGCAGACATTTTATGTGGCGTTGATTTGGATAGATTCAAGTCAATTAGGCAAGCAAGAACACTTGCATACCTCATGACGTCTTCCCAGGCATCCATAATGACATGATCACTGTGTCGATGACGGCACCGTGGATTATGCCTGCCTTCTGCCTATAATTGTGGCCAATATTTTGCATTTCCAACGCCTCTTGAAGTGAATGTGAAGATTTTAACGGATCCTACAAGGCGAGATCGCACGCAATACAATAAACTGGTCAGTCAGATCATTGGGATGGTCTAGGATAGGCAAAACCTGAGGAATAACATGCTGGCGGTTAAGTAGCATCGAGGCTTGACGGTCAGTCAAATGCACACCATCGTTTCGACACTGCGGTCTGTGTTGTTCTCTTTCCAATCGACTTTATCACCAACGGCATCAAATGTCGGTTGAACGACCCTGATGTGATTGGGATGATGAGCCACTGCAGGATGAAGACATCAATTGAAAACCATCTCTAGTCCTGGTCACGAGTGATGAAGGATTGCGCGTCACTACTGTTTGAACGGCTTTCATTAATGCTTACCGCGATTGAAGAACCAGTTATCGCCCTGACATACTCCCCCTTGCCACATGCCTAAGATACAGATCGCTTTCTCCTCACAGGACAATCCTCCAAACGTTATTGTCGCTTAATGGATGCCAAGCAAGATATTAATGGCTGAGATCCGCCCGTTTGAGATGATACAAATGGATGATAAGCAAGGAAATGTTCCATAGTGTAGTGCTCCAGGACTAGTGATTCGATGGAAGGAAAGACCACGCAAGATGTAACACTTTACACCGATCCAAAAGGTAAAAAGAGTAAGAAAGATACTGTCTCATTTGCGTCGATCACATTCCGAGGGCAGAATAGGAAGCTGTCAAGGCGATGACCTCGTTGAAGGTGCGGAGGGGTTGGAAGTGAGTACAGCCATTTTCACTTCATTAGTCGGTTGAATAATCGCCTTTAAACGCCTAAATTAAACGGTGCTTATTCCCCTAAGAGAAAAAGGAAATTTCTTGATTACGCCATTCTTGGCTTCTACAAAAGCTCAAGCCCTTCATAAGCGAAGTGGCCGCGGTTCAGTGGTTTTTCCTTTTTTGATGAGTGCCTCGTGTGCTCGATGCGTGGGAAGGAGGACTAAAATACGCAAAGAAGGAAAAGTAGGAGAAATCAAAACTGGAGCTCTTTTGTTAAAAGGCTGAGCAGATGCAGTAAAGGCTGGAGGCAGAAGACTCCTAGGTAATAATCGTCCTTCATAGGGAGAATGAAATTGGTCAAGCGCCTGTGAGGCTTTTCCTTAGGATTTGAGCGCCAGCGAAGAATGCAAAAGAGTTGTGTGCAATTCAGAGCTTTGTTTTGGTGCATACAGTGTCCACTTTGTCCCCATCGTTTTCTGTTTGTCAACGTCAGAGGCGAGTACTACTGGAAGAGTTCCATTTGAGCTTGATTTTCTGTATATTCTCATCCCATTGCATTTAGACTTCACCAACCGCAGTACTTAGCTTCTACTTACATAGCACAACTGGACCTCTCCACTACATTCGTCTCAATCTTTCGTCTATGTCAAGGCGTTGTGCCATGCTCCCATAAAACTCCCTTGTCCGTTGGTGTTAGGGATCATGGACGCATTCTGCAAACTAGACAAATTCTTCATGGCAGGACCAAACGCCTCTACGTTCCTCTGGAGAAGTTCTACCATCGTGAAATCGAATGTCTTACTGTTGAGTGTCTTAGTATGCTACTACTCTACTCCATTGTGCTTGAAGTTCTTGTGTAGAAGTCGCCTGCCAAATGTAAATGATCTTTGCAAACAATGTCCCCGCTGACTGCTGTCGAGAGCTCGACCTCTCTACGAATCTTCTAAGTCTTCAAAGTTCTTGCGATTCCAATTACTTCTACACCCAGCCGTGGATGTCATTTGCTATCTTTTAGACATTAAATCTCTTCAACAGAAGGAACGCTGTAGGTACACCGCTGGTTTGGGTCACTGGCTGCCACCTTTTAAATGAACTCAATTTGAAGTGGATTATGCTTGTAGAGTGGAGTAGGTTTTGAAGTTTCTTGCATTGCAAATGGCGAATGTTCAATGTAATTAAAAACCCGTTTTCTTATTCCTCGTGCAGCTCCTTCTGCCCTTTTAGACAGTTTGCATTCGAGAGCTTAACCTCTCCACGATGCTGCTCGGTCTTCAAAGTCCACTTCAGCGATGCAACTTCGCTCTTTGACTCACCCTTAGATCCACCTGCGGATGCCATTTAAGATTTTTTAGGAGTGCAACACCTCAGCGAAAAAAAAAAAGAAATCCTCAGATCACCGCTAAATTGTAGAACTGTCTACTACATGTTGAAACAAAATCAAGCTGAAAGTGAATCTTGTATTTGGAGTGGAGTAGGTATCTGCAATTTTTTTACGCTGAAGACATGCAGCCTCTTTATGATACGCACTCTCCACCATTTGCTCATCTCTCGTCGCTTTGGTGGGATATAACCAGGTATAGAAAGGATTCCACATTCAGCCCTAGATGTCTGCACTCATGCAATACCCCAAGAGAACGGGAGACAGCAATATAGTTTACCGCTTTTGGTACAACTTGAATTTGACTTCGACAACCATCTTCCACTCAAGTGATAACAAATTTAGTGTTTACGTGCAAAGGCTGTCGGCTACACAGGCAAGCAGGCGAAAGTATCTGCATGACAAGTTTAAGAACTGTAAATAATTGCCATCCTATCCCCTTCCATTCACTTTTTATAGAGACACGAAAGCATCCGCATACTGAAAGATTTTGCAGAGTTGTAAAATGTTAAAGAATCTTGGCTATCATCATGTTGAGGGTTAGTCAGATTTGGGCTGCCTAATAAAACCACAAGTTCTGTCTGGGCTACCTACCATGTTCTGATACAAATCTAGCTTAAAAGAGAGAGGGAGAGAGAGGAGAGGGAGTTGGAGAGAGCTTTTATCTTGGCAACAAGGCCAAGCAGAAAGGCGATCCGGAAACAGATTATGAGCATTGTTTCCTCAGATCAAAGGCAAACGAAGTTGCAGCACCTTTTATATTTGTTCAAATAAACCCTTATCAGATATCGTGGTCGCCAGATTCAACCTACACGACTTTTTATCTTACGAATGAGGGCGCAGGCATTGTGCATTACAAAAGGTTTTTTTTGAGTCTTTTGCCAATTCGACAAAAGCCGCCACCACTTTGGCACGTAAATGCACTCCTTCCTCTAAAAACGACTCACTCCCAGGTCGTTGTTTGTGCATGTGTCTTAGAAGCATCGTGTTAAACTGAAGCTTTAAAGTGGAAGGATCCAGATCCAATAATAGGCTTTCTTGAAGCTTCTTCTACATGCCAGAGAATATAAACATTACTTACCTTTTTAGTTAAGGGAGGGAGCATAGTTTACCAAATGACTAACTTCGTCCTCATTCTGTTGTTCTTTCCCTTGATAAGATCCCTTATACCTGGATCTGGGAGAGGCAACGCTTCAACATCAGCTGTCTTCATAGCGGACCAGTAGGAGTGAGCTGAGGATACAGCGTTTGCCGCACACGGACGTTTCGGTTGCCCTTGGCCTCACGAAAAATGTCGGTACGCCTGTCAATCTGTCTGTACGTGGCCAACAAAGGGGGAATAGACAAAGACGATGTCTAGAAAATCGAAATGAGGTTTGCTACCTCGGGTTACAGAAACCTCTGAATTCAAATGACAACATGAAATTTCTGTAATGAGGTACGGCATCGGCCATTGTTGCCGTCGCCTCAGCAAACTGTTCAGTGGGGCGACGAAACAACGACTTGTTTTGCAAAAAAACTGAGGAAGCAAGAGCCCACAACAAGTCTTCGTTCCCACATTCAGAAATGATTCACATGCATTAGCTACGCGGATTCTCTTCACACCACTGGGCGTTGATCAGTAGCAGAGCTGAGGATTCGATGCTGCAGAAAGTTGTCATCAGGTTGTACCATGAGTTGCTCGCATTCCTGTGCCTAGCCATCTTCCCGATGTCATGGCGACGTTCTTGTGCTATTGGTTGATATAAGTGGTTGGAAACAGAGTGATTGAAAAGCACAGAGGAGACAAGCGCTTTTCATTATTAGTAACTACTCCTCATAGGCGTCACTGGGATAGCGGACTCGCAGTTACTTGCTCCAGAACGGCTAAACAACGTTGTGGTCAGCTGACCTGTTAGGTAGAGATGATCAGACAACGCCCTCGGAAATGACTGGGCCCCATTTCAAATTTGCTTATCATATCCAGGACTCAGTGGGTTTGCGGATTCCATTCAATTCCGTTTTACATTTGTAACGTTAGTAATGCTCTGCACTCGTTGAGTGACTACGCCCTGTTCATACATATGCTTACGAGATCCAGCAAATGACAGAATGTCTTCCTCCCTCTTTGAAGTAAGCTGCGCATCAGTTACGCAACCTTCATTCTACAACGAAGTGGTAGAATGCCAGATGCCCCTCTTGTCCCGGGGACCTAAAAAGCCACGATAATCTGCAATCACTTCCGTTATTAACTAAAAGCATTTGAAGCGCAAGAGATAGGCTGTGGAATGAGTTACGTTAGTGACGAAGAGGGCCCGTTTGGACCCCTCAAACCACCAATTAAACATGAAGTGAAGACATAGACAGTCCATCTCAAAGCAATCCTGTATCCGAGCTAAAAAGTTGATTTAGATGAATTTTAGCAAATGCAGAAGAAGAAGGATCCGCGCTCTAGGCCCACCCATATTCTGTCTACATAAATTAGCTTATGATGGAAAGCCGTCATGTGTGTCTATGTGTAGCAGCCATCTCCCCACCTAGATAGGATATCTTGATTATTGAGCCACGATCTAGCAGTGGTCCCTTTCTCCAAACTTGTGAAAACCTCCTGCCACGCCTCCATCTCCATTGAATGTCTCTCCTTACTCTTCTTACTCTTCCATCATTTATGTGCAATGATCTAGGTGGATGCTGGTTTTATTTTGTCCAAAAGGACCTAGGACCATCGGCCTATCGAAGAAGAGAATAATCACTTATCCTCTTTAAAGCAATTAAGCAATGTAAGCCAACTGATAGCTATCAGAGATGTATACACAATCACACACTGTAGAACTTCCACAGTAGCGCATTCCTCCCTCATTGTCCATAGCCTCAATTATAATTTACGTTCATTATTATGTCCGCACAAATCCTAATCAGCTAACAAATCGCCTAATCTTATTGGTGCTTGAGTGGATGGGCGAGTCGAAGGGATAAATTTAGCGGGACAATTCATCCCTTTGTTGCCTTTAAAAGCAATTAGGAGATTCGCTATCACATCAAAGCAGTCAAATTAGGTGCAAATGTACAAAATTCCCAAAAGTAAGGGAACAAAACAAATACAATCCATCATGTATCAAAGTGACGACTGGTAGGCCACAGCGGAAGCTTTGAAATCCCTGTAGTTAATTATGTATGGATCCGTACTTTCGACACTACCAGTGACTGTGTCGAGTATTACGAGGTAGACAGAAAGACGCGATTAGTTTTCAAGACAACAAATAAACTTTTGAATCTACCGATCCTCTCTCTGGCAATTCAAACTTTTGTAATAGGGTCGTCACTTCTATAAATGTATGCCTATTCATCCGACTGGTACGCCTTCCACCTCATCCTGGAGGCACAGTTGACCCATTGGCATAATGTGACAAGTAACGCGATTTTGGAATAAGCATAACCAGATTCCCAAAATAGTCACTTTACGAATGTCACATTGACTGACTCTTTCCTCTCCTCTACAGCCGATCATTTTTACTGCCCCTCTTTGCGTCACTGTTTACCTGAGTGCTTTCCATCCTCTGTATCCAAATGTAACCGCTACAAGGTTTAGTCTAAGCTTGGCTGTAAGCAGCTATAAACAAATTCTTTCTTCATCAAGCAGGTGATTTTACGAAAATAGTAACATTAAAATTCTGATCTCGATTGTAGATTCCGTAGCATAGTGTCCTTGGAAAGGAGATCCAAGTGGGATGAGTCCAAGAGTTCCGTAACGCAAAGGCGTCGCAAGCATTGAACTTTGCGCGCACTTGGACTGTCGGAAGTCAAGACTTCGAGTTCTCGAGTCCTGACCTCCTTGATTCTTTAGTTTGGATCATAACACTATAGCAGTTCACAGCACCCAACAGTGAAAAATTGTCTTGAAAACTTCAGAGTAGGAAGATTTGCTCAGGAGACTTTATTTCTCCGCATTCATTTCGATTTAGCAGTTAGATGCTGTTTACAGGCATCTCCCTAGGTAGATATGCGATCCAGCAGTTCCCTATAACTAACCCTCCTCAAGCCTACAAAGGAATCCGCAATTTCTGTTCCAATTAGAGGCGAGATACAGCACGCAGAAGCCTTTCAAAAATGCAAACCATGTATTTTAATTGTTGTGTACTTTCGAACTAGGATCTTTGTGTGAAGTCCTCTACCACCGCAGTATCAGACTTCAGTCAGCACAGTTAAATCCGTGGAGCAAAGCACCCTGATGACCACTCTTGCTCAATGGTTTTTGTTTTAAAAAGGTTTTTACAACTCCTCTGCGTGATTCGGTGCCAAAAGCTTGCTTCTCAGCCGAACCGAGCACGCTCAGTTTCTGCTTACGGAGACTGATGAAGCTGTCAAATAAAAAGGCGTAGATTAGTACTATGGGATCATGTTCCCCATTGGAAAAACGATAGAAATTTATTTAGATTTTATTCGAGGTGAATTGCCACTGAATGTTTAGGAACTCTGTTTAATTAATTTAAGCTTAGCTGAGGAGAAGGTTGAGCCCTTGCTGAATGAATTTTGTAATATTGTATCATCTGCAGAAAGCATCACCCAGACACGTGCTTGACCTGACCTGATTTAGAAGAAAAACATAAGGTGAATTGTTTTGGAAATTGGAGGATGGGAGAGTCCTCATCGTATTATGCGCCTGGTTAAGGTTGTGGGATTTATAGCCTTGGTTGATGACACTCCTCGCTCGCCAAACATGGGTGAATGAAGTGGGGATGGTAGCGGTGTGGAGGACATAGGTACTGAACATTGGAGGACATTGGATACCAGCCCGAGGGACTCCATATTTAGTTTAAACTCCGGTCTAGCGGAAAACAGTGATGATGAAGTGCTTCTTTTCCTTGGTTCCCACTAGAAGAGGTCAGACTTCAAACTTGGGGGATCTGCAGTCAGCGTCTCGCCTCAAACATTGTTACTGAGTGCGCTTTGCCGTAGCTATTGTTTCGCCCGTCAAAAGGGGTATTCAGGTAAATTTGGGAAAAAGATCCCGAGACAAAAGTGGAAAAGTGCATGATCAATATCCCTCAACCTTTTTGAGAGTCGAAGAGTCCATCCGCGGAAACCCTCAATGCACAAACTTACAACTCTTTTCAATGTCTCCATTTAGAATTTTTTGGTGTCCAACTTGATAGGGGAATTCTTTTATTGAGAATTGAATGCTTACTCATGTCTCTTCAAGTCCACCTTCCCACACTTTTACTAGATCCCTGTGCTGCTTTATTTCTTCGCATCATAAAATGATTGGTAGACTTCCTTTCAGGGGATCTAGCTCACACTGCCTCCGCTTTCATCTTGCTCGCCATCTAAACAGCTACCTACACGCAACCGAGTCTCCCGTCTACGCAGTTAGTTATCCCTCCCCTTCCGCCATTTTCTCCTTCATAGCTCCTGTCACCATCTGGGCAAAAGTACGCTTTTCATAGAGTAGTCTGTCTGTCTGCCTGATTCGAGAGGTAAAATGAAAATGACAGTCCGTTTGCTTTAATTTCATTTCGTTGCTAGTAGCTACGCAAAACCTATTATTCCATGTTTATAGCTACGTCTAGACACGCGCAGTCTCAAAGGCAAACCCTCGGGACCGCATTGACTAATGGACGGGAAGGAGGGAGGGGGCTTCCATGCTGACATTTTGTTTTGACTTTAGTTGAATCGGATGTTTCTTTTGGGGAACAAAATCCTAGCCTTTAACTGAATCAATTGATCGAGAACCACGCGATATTTAACAGCATAAGGTTTAGATGTGATTAATGCGAAGGGCGTGCCGGTTGAGTCCAGATGTGACCTCCCGTCACCTACAATGTCTAGTACAAGAACTCCCTCAGACTCAGGGGGTTACACGCCTTGACAACAAAGGCATAAACCCCAAGTACATCTTCAAAAGCGTTTCGACACAAGGCAGTGTGAAGATGTGAGGCTCCACCATCAACTTAAGTTCATGTGCACTGCTCATTGTCTTTAAAGACGTGCTGGTTTGGTGATGAATATGCCTTAAAAGATTCTCTCATACTGACTAAAACTGAGAAGTGCGCTTTGCTGTAGTCAATCCAATAGGTGGAATGAGGCATTTTGCATGACTTCCTTCATTAATTCATTTTCACAAGAAGGTTAAACACCTAGCGGGGTTGGAACCTACCTACTCTATAGCATAAAACCCAGAGAAGCGTGGGAAATTGCCTATACAGAAACAGGCAGGGAGGATGGATTGGCGGAAAAAATACAAAATCTCACATCTCATATCGCAGTCAAACTTATCAGTGATAAAACCTCAAATCGCAATTGATGTGGGAAGAAAGGAAGTACAATACTGCATTACACTCCTCCTCTGGCTTTGCATTTTCATGACATATGTCCTAGTAAGCCGGAGGGAAAGACTCATACTGGAATTCGCAGTAGGTCTGTGTTTGCTTGGGGGAGGATTATGACTTCATTTTATTGGTGGAAACTTTAATAGACATGTTGAAAAGGGCTTTATACGGACATTCAATTTCTATTTACAAACCTAAACGAATATGTCACTTTGCTTTATTGTAAACATCTGCACAAGAACCAGCTTTTGCCAGCTCCAACGCGATGTATCGTTTTAGTGCAGCTTGCGAATCATCCCCGAAGACAAGGCTGAAAGTGACCTTGTTTAAACCTGCATCGTGAGTGTTAGAATGAGCAGAGCCTCTGTGGTAACTTTATAGCAGAAAATAAAATCCAGCTTTACAGATCCGATTCCGCTTTGCTCTTGTGGTTCAAATGTCACAAATGGATTGACATAGATGGCGGGGTGGCAACTAAAACTGTACCATCATTTTTCTTCTCCTCATGTTGTGTCTACGGCCAACTCTATCCGTAGGAGTAGTCACTGAGAGCTTTAGTCCCACTTCACTCCCACGTGGCCTATTTCTATCTCCCTCCATCACCACCATCAGCATCACCTCTAGTCAGCTGATTCTCTGGATGCTTTGACATCTTCCGAACCCAGCCACCCCACATGACATCAAATACTGAACTAGTTTAGGAAGTCCTTTTAAAGTAACTCTCCGAAGATTCAGCCATATTCTTTGGCATTGCTTGCAAGAGACGAAAAGTATTGCAAACATTCTGCCACACTGTCACCGAGGTCGTTATTAGTCAGTAGGGTTGGCAGGCACCTGGAGAGAGATGCATACTGCTATCGAAGGGAACAACTCATTGAAGACTCAAGAGGCAGGTGAAAAGGACACTACTGATTCATTCATTCGACGAAATACAGTAAGTTTTATGAGAAAAACGGCCTATTATTGCGTTACCAAGACGATCTTTGGCTATGGGACTTTTGCTTATCTTTGCAGAATTCGAGAAGCATTCAAACCTGGTCATTTACACACATTCCTACCTGAGTATGGCGTGGGAGACAACAGCTGTTTGACATGATAACTACACACCTTTCTTCAGTCTGGCCTTCTCTCCCCCTCCTTACGTACACACACGCCTGCAGTTGTTTCACAACGCTCGTCTTTCCACCACAATCAATTCTCACAAGGACCGTCTGATCGTCCTCGTCTCCCCTCACCTACATTCACCCATTCATGAGTAAATGAGTGGAGACGTTTTGTCTTGTTTCATTCTTCTGCCCCTTCTTTAGAGTCAAGTTCGTGATAGTAGAGATATCACTGGGTGGCGTCACCTGTCAGAGTGATGTCCTGTATGGGAGAAAGGTGTTAAAGGCCTTTTGTAGGTAGGTGACAACTTAGTTCTGATGCTCACGCATAGTGTTCCATTCTCATTTTGCTATAGAAGGCTTTTAAAAGAAGGGACTAGTTTTCTGTCGGTGAAACACTAAACATTCTGTCTTCAGTGAGTAAGACAACTATGCTATTCGTCTTCGATGCATGAAGAAGTGCTAACCCAAGGGCAAAGGTTGTATAATCACTTGAGTGGACATGACTTAGATGAGGAAAGATGTCAGAGCTTCCAAAAGCATTCGTATTTATTGTTGAGAATGTATTAGGAAGAAGTTGGCGCGAACTCATATGCCATCAGTGACCATGGAAGATCGAATTTAGATTTCATTTGATGGAATGTCTGGACAACTGTGGTGATATTTTAAAAGTGGCAAACATAGCCTGGTCGAGGATCACCGTGGTCGTCCTCCGGAGGCCGACACACCCTCGCTTTAGACACTCCGACCTAGTTACCGTATATAAGCCCTCTGCCTATAATAAAAATGACTAGAAGCAACCAGTCTTTTAATTCTAAGAGTGGAAGAAGGGAGGAGGAGGAGGAACCATCCACCCCATTTACGTTCCTCAGCGACGTATTGTTTCATCTGTAATATACCTCGCGAGACTGAAACCACCTGAGTATGAGTGCACCAGGAGCGTTAGAAGAGGTCATACCCTTAGCGTGGAGACCAGGACTACAGCGCCCCGCATTATTTTAGGTACTGACTTCCTTAATTGGTCTTCTGGGTCAAGCCAGTGAAAGCAGCAATCTGTGACTCGAGATTTGGTGCAAAAACACAACGTTACTTTACTAGACCTTTTTTATCCAGTCTCCGCAGATTCTACCATCGGCATGATATGTCTTTCTTTTCTGACACCTTAAAGGTGTCAATAATTAGCCGCCACTCCATCATTGATGTAACTCTGTGTGTGGATTAAATTTTTTATTCCAAGATGACCAACAGCACAGATGGAATAAGCACAGCCTCATATTAACCTTCATAAAGACCCACCGATTCGTGCGAAATCGATCTGCCTCGATCCCGGGCACAAGAAGCTCCGTCGTCGAGCTATTCAAGGAGATGCCGGTTGAGTGAGCTCTGCACGAACCAGGCTGCTGTTACTCCTTCTTTTCGTGCCCTTGTCAATACAGTCTGACAGCGCTTTCCACCGTCTTTGTTGTCAATTCGACAGTCTTAACATGGTAGGGTTGCATTTTCATGAATCACTTAGACCAAGTGAATGAATTCATGTTGTTGACGTGTGCGCTCCTCCTCGATGTGATAGCTCCTGACTCATATCGTGCATGTCTTTACATGTCCAATCATTCTGTCTTTGTCATTCCACTTCAGTTCCTTTGAACCAATGGAATGCATGCATCGAAAAGTGGTCAAGGCGAAACTTCTTTAACCTCCTGGAATGTCAGATACATACTGGATGGTCATTTTAAGCATCTGCATCGAAGACCATTCACTCTTTGATGGTAATTTTTTGGTGAGTTAGTAAATGATTTTCATCTAGATTTTTGGTGATGAGTTTATTCCCTGAACTATTACGACATTCCTTCGGCTTTTAACACTTTTTCTAGCCTTTGGAATTAGAAATGGATCTAGTATTCCTCTACCTACCTCTGTTCAACGTCTTACTCAAACTATTCGCTGAATTTAAGCTATCATTGTTGTCGGTTTAGTGTATAGCCGATTTGCGATTGACTTTGAGGTAGCACGGAAGATTTCTTGTTCCTTACCGTTCCTCTGATCACCTTTCAAAGGAGTGTTGGGGTGAATTTACGTGTGCTGTGGGACACGACCGCCTGCCACATTACTTGCCACCTTCCGTCTCCGCCTCACCTTCTAGGTTTTGCCACCCACTGCATAAAGAAACTTCTGTCTGCTGGTCCTGAAGTTAATTAACCCTTTTTTCAACACTTCCTCATGGAATCAATCGCCTGGACCTGTTTAACCAATGACGACGCAACAGGGTTGCAACAAAAAGAATGCATTCTCTTCTAGAAGAGTTGGCTAGATAACCCTGACAGATATATTCAGCAACCCACTCATGCCTGAATTTGCCTTTGACGGGAACTACTCGCCTTTATAGCCCTGTCCAGAGTAAAGACTGTCACTCCGCCAATCTAAACGCTCATTAAGTCTAGAAATTGACTTTGACATCAGACTCTGAGACATTCACACCAAGAAATATTCTTCGGCTTGACTTTTGTTTGAATTTCCATGCATATGGTTTTAAAGTTCGTCTGTCTCTCTCAGCTTGACATTTGGCTGCCTTCACTTCCCTTTTGCCCATTGGTCGCGTTCTATGTACAACATTTTCGGCCTGTGCGAGCGTCCTTTTCACAAAGTCTCCTAATTTTTTCCCGTTTTTTAAAAATTGTTGACACGTTATGATTGATTACTGTACTTGCTAGTTAGGCAGCCCTTCCTCCTCCTTCCCTCATTTTCCTCTCCCAGGCCATTAGTTTACGAATACCATTTAATGCTTGTTAGTTTGGGAGTGCCGGAGTGCACTGTTGTCGTACTCTTCCAGTTTTACTTTAGGTCTGTTCATTCGGATGACAATAATAGCAGCATGAGCGACGACGACAACATTAATGTCCTAATTTTTATCAAAGACGTGTGTGTCCAACGGAAGAATGACCACAATAAGTCGAGGCTCAAGGTCGGAAGGAGGCAATAAATTCAAATTACATTGATAGTTTGTCACCTACTCCTGTTTTATTGCTCTTGATCAAATCTCACGAGAAGCATAAAAGAACAGTGGGGCTTTTGAGTTAGCTAAGATAAGGAAAGTAAATAAAAATACTTTAAGGACGAAAGTTGCACACACTTTTTGATATAGGCTCCTGCTACTGTGCCCGTCTTACAGTCCCACGATTGCCTGGAAAGCAGTTACGACTTTAGAGGAGTCTATTGTTACAGCTGAGCTATCATTCCACAGTCTACATCACTCTCATCTCGTTTACATAACACTGTGACTTCTCGATTTGCCTAATCTTATTGTTCACTGGGTTGTGCTGTGTTGCGCTTAACCTCTCCCTTACAGAAAAGGTCTAACTAACAAGTTAGTTTTGGATTTTATCAAACTTTTTGAAGCAGAAGGAGATAAGCGTTTCGTCCGCTGGCTAGATGCTTCCTTACAGGACTGATTCGCCGGCTGGTGTGGGTGTGAGGTCGTTCCGGGCTGGATGTTCCACTGCCAAACCATAGTGAGCTTCCAATCGTCCAAGGATATGGCTAAGTAGACATACCTTGAGGCAACACTGTGACCAGTCTGAGCGGTAATAAAGTCACTCTTTGTAAACACTGTTATTGAGCCAGTTGAACTTGACAACGAAACCCAGTGTTTTGTTTACAGTCATTCAAACAGTCCTTGACCTGACTCAATCACTTTGTCAACAGGCAATGACCAAAAAAGTCTAGTCGGATCACATAGAGAGCTTGAAGTTGATGGTGCTTTGATGCAAGTAACAAGAGAACAAGGAAGATATAGCAGTCTTGATGTCACCTGAGCGCGTACATTTCCTGCTGGAAGGTGGCAGTGAATGAACCACAATTCGCCTAATTAATGTTTACACGATGTTAGCAACTTTCTTCTGCTCGATTGGCACAAAATAAATTTTTTGCCTTTTTTTACCCCGAGCTATTCAAAGAATATTTTGCTTTACTAAAGGTTAAACTTTTTTCCACTTGATGTGAAAAGTCATCTACTTGTTGCTGCTGCCTAACGCTCAACGATGAGCTATTGGAAAAGCGTTCCACGAGTCATTCACATTTGGAAGGAACAAATGTCGAAGGTTGGTGGAATGCTGGCAAAGATGACGTGGCTGTAGCGACATGGCACTGAGATGGAAAACCGGAACACTACTGCTTTTTAGGTGATTGGGCAGCTGAATGACCAAAATTGTTCCAACCGCGTGCCTAAATTGTCCCCAGTTACTTAAGATGACGGAAAAAGGGCAGTCTGTGGCGAGCGAGGAAAGGAATAGTAAGAAGATCTAATAATGGCACAGTGAAGTGGTAAGGCACTTCATTGATTCGTGTTAATGCTTCAAAGATGACTACATTCATCAGAACGATCTCGTTCTAGGCGATGCCAGGACTACTATGCAGAGCTGTCATGCCTGTAAGGAAACTGCTGGCCGGTAAGCCAAATGCTCAACCGATTCCCTCAATCTGAGGAATTCCGAAACTACTTCACTGCGACGCATGATGCACTTCCATAGAAAATGTTGAAATCCTTCCTTATAGGAGTTGTACACAGCCTAGTACATCCACTTAAGATTCCAAAAATGAATAGGAAGATGAGAAACTGTAGGAATTTCGGCACATTTAGACTACATCTACACCAATGGAGAAGCCACACGGAGGAGCGAAGCATTCTAGCATGGTCAGATTGTAGTGATAGGTTAGTTTATAAATTTCTCCCCTCAGGGGTTGGATTCCATTTGACATGGAACTATAGAATGTGTAGCCACTGCTCTCCGACCCACTCGCTCATGTCGTCTTACCTTTTTGTGTGTCTTTATGAGTCACGGTTCAGCAGTGTTGAACATCCTTCGAATGTTTAACAGGTAAAATCAAATCCTTCAGCGCAGCTGCGTTAATGCCAGGACTAGACGAGAGACCCGCCTTGCTTACACTCAAGTGTAAGCATGGACTGTATTGCCAAGCAGAAAGCCGATACTCTACAATCCGTAATCTAAAAGTTGCGCCCGCACGTCTTGAGTTGCATGGCCAGGCATTTCGATGGGAGGCGAGGAATGGACATGGCATTGATTCAAATGATAAAACTTCTCATAGTAGCAGCTCCTTTTGGTCTTTCCAATGAGAACATTAAAACCAGTAATTTTTAGGGCCTATGTGATCTCCTTGGGCATCAGATACACCGATGGAGATCGCACTAGAGGCAGTTCGCCATCGCTATACCTGATGCATCAACAAAGGCGCACATTCATCTGAACAGGATCAACCAGTAGTCCCGAAAATCACAGAAATGTGCACATGGCGCGATTCAAGTGGCATCGCATCGAGAAGAGGTGCACACATCATTGCCATGAACTTCAAATTTTGAGTAATTCCATGGAAATCGCAGCTTTGCATGATGGTAACATGGACTACAAAGTAAACGAAAAGCGGGAATGCTGACAGGCCACATTGACAAATGAAGCTTTCTTCTGCTGTTAAAAGCCAATGCTTTCAATAAACTAGTCCAAAAAACTCAACGGCGGATTGCCTTGGGTGTTGGAGGCGGGGCCGATTGACTTCGCATGCATTGAGGAGTCTTCAGGGCACTTTGTTTGGGACTGCAG
Source organism: Taenia hydatigena (assembly GCA_036345935.2). Classification (NCBI taxonomy): domain Eukaryota; kingdom Metazoa; phylum Platyhelminthes; class Cestoda; order Cyclophyllidea; family Taeniidae; genus Taenia; species Taenia hydatigena. The sequence goes on from JADWOT020000009.1 coordinate 16,941,175, forward strand.
CATCAGGACTGACTTGGTAGCGAAGGAGGGATACATGAGGTTTATAATGCCAAAGTCGCATCTCAAATTCCAAATTATCCGACATGGTTGGTGAGGCTTCCGTACCGTTACTATCATCACCTCCTGCCGATACGCATTTATGCGGGCTGGTAGCAAGGATGACCGCAGTGCAAGTACCTATTCCCTCTCACGAGGCAACTAATTGGGACCCTCTCGAAACGATTAAACTATTACAAATGACTGAATAATCAAAAACAGCTGTACAGGCAAGGTTTGATTGGCTTCATATTATTTACGGGTTTTAACATTTCGTAGTGTCTAGGGTCCAGACGCATATCTTTAACCAAACCGATGGTTTTATATCAATTTTGCCCTACTCTATTAGAGTCGGGTACCCGGGAGAACAGCTCTCTATAAAAGTGGCATTGTAGGCGGATCAGGCAAGCCACAGAGATGGAGAAGAAGCAATAAAACTAAACTTTGCTTCAGTTGGAGAGATTTTAGGGAGAGGAGTAATAGAAAAGGGCGAAGCACTGAAAGAGTAGGGAGATCATGTAGTTTTAGCTTCGAAGATTGACTCAGTGAGCTCCCCATGCCAAACGTAGGCTGCCACTCTTCCGCCTATTTTAACGCTTGCCATCGTGAGGCCACTAAGCCAATGCCTTCTGGCTAAGTAGTTTTAAATATCACAAACTCCAAGGTCAGAAGATTCACGGTACAGACGTTTCAGCGAATCTACTCTCTCTTCTGCATCACCGGTTTCGTCCCGTAGAGACAACCCCAAGAGCGTTTCCTACACCATAGGTGGCGCCGAGGACTTGATGTCAAAAAACTAGCTTGCTACTAAAGGAAGGGAACGAAAATGGAAGGTATTTTGCGGTAGAGCAATGTCTTTCGGTTAACTTTTGGTCATGAGCGTTCATCTCAATGGTTAACACTGCATTCGGATTAAAGTTTGCCTTCTCTTGGCAGCTGTTGAAAGGCAACATCATCCACTTTAAAAGTTTTGTGAGTTTTCCAAACACAAGCATTTCAATTAAAGCGCAGCCGATTAGCCTTGATTCTTGTGGTGCTTTTCATTCTCTTCCTTTCTATTCTTTTAACTCATTGTAGCGATATTGGTGCAATATTTTGCCTCAGAAATGCAGTTATTTTCGACATGACACCGAAACTGTTGCTCGTAGCTCATATTTCACCGCCACGACTTTTATTAAGTTTTACTTTAGAAAGGTGATAGAGGAAAGTTTGGAGTGAGTCCGACCCTTTTTGATACCCATGTTGACATGATAGCTGATGGAGAAATGAGAAGTGGATTCCGAAGTCAATTTGCCCTTTTTTAACTATAAAAGGAATTCATGAGTTGGCCACGTACGATCTCTACCGTGTGTGGTGGATAGAGTTGTGTATAACTGGCTACTACGAGGTGATTCGCTTAGCCTCGACTTGACAATTTCAAAACACACAGAAGGAAGTGTTTGTGATAGATCTATCCATTTGATGCAAGACGAGGATGTGATAGAAGATTCCCTTGAGAGACTGCGTGGAAAACTCTACACTAATCTGCGTAAGAAATGCAGCTTCCTCATAGTACAATGCAAAATTCACACATTTGTTTAACCCCTACTGACAGATATCAGGGTGATCGGCATGACCTCCTAAGAGATTGGACAATTACCTAGTCAAGTGACGACTCCACTATAACTTTAAGCCAACAATGGTGTTCATTTTAATAGTTCAACAGTCCAAAAACTCTTATTTCGCACAATTTCTACCGATTCACTGCTCCATTGAGGTCGGGTTGGTTAAAAACCGACTAAGGCAGATATTGGAGATGTATTATTGACTGTGTGTGCTGTGCCTTCTCAAACCGTCTACGAAGTGAACAACGCATGGCCGAAGTCTAGGCGGTGATATAGCTTGAGTTCCGAGAAATGAGGATCCGCTATTCATCAGCCAATGGAAGGGAGGCGTAGTGATCCCCCAATCCTTTTATCATACTCAATCCCTCATTGGAGAGTGAAGACAATTTATCGAAACAACGTAGCCAAACCTCAATAAAAAAGCTCTTAAAAAACCGAAGACCTGGACAATTAAAAATTGCTGCTTGGACCTCGCACACACACACAAAGAGGATTGTTTGAGCGCCTCCCATTTGCCTCTGCAAACAGAAGCCAGCTGTTTGACGACTTTTTCTTCAGAAAAAAACGTTGTCATGATTTCACTTTGATCCACAAATTTTTTCAGTGTCTTCTATTCACTCACAGCTTCTGACCACCGGGACACCGGCCTAGTACTGAAACTGGATCTGAAACTGTCGACTTGTGATCGGTTAATGATGACAACTTTTCTACGGGAGGCTTTGCCATGTAATAATATATTAGCAAGGAGTATGAGTGTTAACGATGGGAAAATTTGGTCCTAACAGGCTGATGCATCTCAAAACCTACACGTAAACGAATTGTAAAATTGAAGGTGTCAGGACTGAGCGCGCCTATTACCCAACTCCATCTCCACCAATTGGTGAAGGCGTTGGCACATTTCAAAACTAATTGGGCCAGCTAAAGTGCACTTAAACAAGACTCATACAACACCATGCATTTTTGATCCTCGCTTCTATTCTCTTGCGAACATACACATCCACGAGACAATAATGCTACGCCAGCAGATCTTCAACATTATTCTTGTATACCTTATCGGCACCCTCCTGCTCTCTGCATTGATATACGAAAGCTGGGGCTGTGGAGGAAGAATTTTTAGTTTTTATTGTATAATTCATTCAGAATATCGAATTTTGGGTCTACTGCTCTTAACCTCCTTCGTCATCATAGCCATGTGTGGCCTAATATCTGCAATGGAGCTGTTCAAGCCCAAGACCTGGTCTGACAAAGCCTCCATATTTTGTTCCATCGTGAGTACAGCCTTAACCACATCCACTGTCGGCTACTATCACTACTTCACTGGGGAATGGTTGCCCTGTCTTGCTTCCGTGGCGATGGCAATCTCAATATTGCAGGTCATAACTCTCACCCTGGAATACAACAAAGGAGTGAAATGAATGTCTGCTGGGGAATCGTCACTGTGCCTCCTTCTTTATAAATGAACTGTACGGCCTTAAATTCATTACATCTTGCTTTTACCAATGCTCTTTTCCTTTGACTAATATGGAGTTGATTTGAGAAAAGGGAAGAAGGCGCAGATAACTACTAACTCCTTCCTTACTCCGCCTTGTAGAAATGCGCAATGGTATGAGTCTTCATGATGAGTTGATTCTGTGTTGAAATTAATAAATGAGACCGACAGTTGGAGAAAGTGGTATCATTAGAGGCCTCCTTGTTTAGCTTCGCCTTCAACACGACTCATCGCCATTGTTGACGAGTCTATCTTGAATAGACCTGCCACCATGGCGCGTCGTTACGTCCCACTCTTCATGATTAGTAGGAATCGAGAAGTCTTTCTTCACATGGCATTTCACTTGCTCAACCACCTCTACCCCTCTACTCTCATTAAATATGAATATACCAACAAAAATATTCCCTTGATGTCATTTTTGATTTAGCTAGCCCGTCAAATCCCAATCATTGCTACTCGATCACTAAATAGTGAAGGGCTGCATGCTGGTGTAGGACAAATTTTGGTAAAATTTTCTTAGTAATCCAACATTTTTGAAGCCTCTTTTTGTATGCCGAAATAATACATTTTTGTCAGTGAAGAAGTAACCGACTACCTCATATATGGGATTCGAATGAGCGAAAAGTTTAGTTTCATTCTTGGAACAAAAGATGAGTAGAGAAAGTGGCGGATTTACGGTGATATAGTCGTCAGATGGCAAGCTTTTGTCTCTATAAGGAAAATGCAAGGACTACAGGCAATCCTCTTTGTGTGTGTGAGGCTTGGGCATACAGTTCACAAAGCTCTGTCCCATTTTTTCCAACCGCAATGCAATGTGGATAGTCAAGTCACATAGCCAAACAAGGAACTTCATATTGTCAGCTTAACAGCTGAAAACTTGATCATTCGGGTTGTGTGGTCGCGTGCTAAGCGAGTTCAAAGTACTCAACGAATTCTGGCGTTAGGGTGGTGATTATCATCCCTTGTCGAGGCTACTGGCTTTCTGACTCACCGTTCAGTGATATAAAGCTCCAATTGTTGTGGTTGCCTTCGAAGTTATCTCCCATTAAAATAGACCCTATCACTAACGCTAAAATCCCCGCCGCTGCATCATTTTCCGCCCCTTCGTCGATTGTAACGGGGCGAAAGCCACTAGCTTCGACTAAAGTCTGCGCAGTGAAACCTGTCTAAAGGCCTGCCGAAGACGCATGGTGAATTCAGACACACATTTTTCCTCCCTCAAAAGCCGGCTCACCTGAAGGTAAGCATTTATCATAGATGGTATTGTCTTACAGATAGAAACTTCAACCCTGCTTCGAATCTACCCATTAACTACTGCTGAAAAATTAAATTAAAAAATCAGAATAAGAAATAGGAGGGCAAGATCAAGCGTTTAATAAGGCAGGATTCATTTTCAGCACAGTAGTAGTAGTTTGGTTAGCCTGTTGCTAGTAAAAAGAAATTCAGCTGGACTTGAAGAGTCGAGTAGCGACTTCGATGAGAAGGGTAGCGGTGTGAATAAGCGAGATAGTCATCGCCATTGACGCCATGAATGGAGACCAGGCCTTGGTACTGTTGTAGTAGAGGATAACCGCCGCCGCCGAAAGGATGGTGGATAGAGTAGTCACCGAAATGGTTGCATGATAAAGCCATTTAGCATGACAGAGGAAGGTGAGGGTAATGATGAGTGCGGCTAGGCAAATGAGAGCACCGGCACAAAGTACGAGACCACCCATAATTTGCAAATACCTTATGCTTCCACATTCTGCACTGAATGCGTAGCCATGACATTTGAAGCCATGAAAGAACACAGGAATGAGGAGGAGAAGGCCTGTAAGAAGGGAGGCACAGATGTGAGCGACCTTGATATTCATTCCTGTAAGAGCGAGAAAGCTAGGCAGGTATGACCGTCGGTGTTTGAGATGACAAACAAGATAGTCTCACAGATATACCTTGAAGGTCAAACACACACACACGCACACACCAAGTGGATTGGTAAACCGATTAGAAGATCAGATTCCGTGGGTGCTCCAATAGACATAAAGGCCCTAAGGGGAAACAAATTTAGGGATTGGTTAAGCTCACGCCAAAATGTGTAAGTTTTGCTGTAGCCACTTCTATGCCTCCTTGGAAGAGATATCTGATTTTTGACATCGATTCTCGGTACCATATTCAGATTTTAACTTCAAAGACCCGTTTGTACATTAGTCCTTGTTTTAAGTTCCCTTAAGTGATTAGCACGGTATAGAAATATCCTCTGCAAGACCATTCATGATGCCATAAGGACATGGTGATTATCAAGAGACTCCGACCACGACTACAGAAACCGTGCTGAGGACTAAAGATCCTTCTATTCCAAGGCCCTACTACCTATTTACTCCAATGGTAAACACATATAAGCACAAATCCATTAGTATAAACTATCTTAGAGCATTCATTAGTGCTGTAGTTCCTTATTTCCTCCCCTTTTGTTGTTTTACCGCCAACAGTGAAATCCGAGTTGTCAATTACATAGCACTTGATTGTCAGCTTCATCGTAGAACATTGTAGAAAGATCTTGTTGCAAGTTACTTGTTTGATTAACTCTTAATTTTGACAGCAGATCACTGAGGAACCCCGCCGTTGTTCCTCCTTCGGGCGGCCTGATATCTGGGCTTTACACTAGCGAAGACAGGAATCAAGCTCAATATTAAAGGTCGCCACTCCTAATTTCTTCTCCTGGAATGATCAATCTTTGGGACTATGAAGTAACATATACGCATCGGATGGGGGAATCGGCGACGCGTCTAATAGAATGACGTTTAATTTTTGGCAATCGTCTCTGTCTCGTAATATTCAGGGAAGCTACTAACAGCTTAAGCGGTGCTGGCAATGACCGTGAATCATCTGGGTAAGTGCCTTGCATAGCTCTCCACGGTCCCTCTATGCGGATGCCAATTGCCTGAAAACACGACTCCATCACTTCTTTATTAGCTGCATTAAATTCACATGCACTTGACCGCACACTTCTGCGATGCTAACAAGAAATCCGGTTCTCAAGGAATTTCTGTTAGCTTTTGACTTTGTTACATGACTCCACTCTTAGGCCACCACTACTACGACCACTGATAGATGAACGTTATGATTTATCCATTCCCTTGACCGCCAAAGGCACTTTTCAGACAAGACGAGACCCCAGATACTACAGAATCGGCAAGAGGGATCATTGCCGTCTTAGTTATCTGTCTCTCCAACTGCACGGAAATTCGATGACTGCCGTGATCGGCTCGTTGGGTGCTTTTCTTACAGCACCGACTACGTTAAGGCAGCCAACGCGGGAGACTTACCAAGGAGAGCGCATTAGACGTCGCCCAAAAGAGAATAGGGTCTGTATAACACGTTAATTGTTTGTTTACCTCTCCGATTCGTTAACGGGCCGCATAGGTGCCCCACCATCATACCCTTGCAAGATGGTCTGGCCCTCGGACCATGCCAGTTGCCCCACTCCAGTCTAATTATCGACAGTACAGAGGATATTACGTACGATGGTGCAGCTGTCCATTTCCAGGTCTTTTTTTATGCAGATAGACGGAGGTTTGAGACATAAAATGTGCAGTATAGGATAACCGGCATTCGGTTTATTGTTGATCGACTGAAAACATGCCAGCTTCAAAACCGAGTATTCCTCTGGGCATGGTTTAAATTCAAGGTCCATAGCAAGATTAGAAAGTTTTTCATTTGTTGATACACGGTCAAAGGCATGGTATTAGGCACTAGGCGTGTCCTATATTTTAGGCTAGTCCTATTTAGACACCGCCAATCAAGATAGTGGACAACGGTGAAGCACCAGAGGCTGCAAGAAACACGGTTTAGCAACAAATTCAAGTGACATTTGAAAACTCCGAGAATAGTACAATTGGGTGTGCTTGTGTGTGCCTGGGACGATCTTCTATAAGGTGGTTTGCAATTTTACTGGCCACACCCACCTCAGGCGGTCAGTCCTGTAAAGGACCATTCAGCCAATGGGCAGGATGTTTGCTTACAATCCCATTTCTCGAGCTTCCTTATAGAGTTGGAAGAGTCTTGGCGATGTTATAAGAGCATCCACTAGGCGCAGAGAGCGCTAACCCTCATATCTGGTTGGAATCATAGGGAGCGGCATAATTTGTGACTGAAAAAAGGTGGAAGAGCGTACTAATACACTTGAAAATGGATTGTAGAAAGTCAATGAATATGTAAGTGCAGAGAAACTGCCTTGATTGTCAACCTCCATCAGGTCATCAAGGGAGAATTGAAGTGGTGGTGGCTGTGCTAAGCCTATTTACGCCCTATTCCATCTAAAAATGCTACTCCAGACAAGATCTTGACAATTGGGAGGTTGAATCAGGATTCGTGGTTCATTTAGATAAGCTAAATGGGGCAAGGAGGAGGTTTATTAATGTGTACATAGAAAGAATGGAAAATTTATGGATTAGAAGACTGAAGAAAAGTGCAAACTACCCGCACAAAGGTCAAATCATGAGCGGCTTTTAAGTTAGAGCCGCCACCTTTGCGAACCATAGGCATGTGTCACTCAATCGCGACCCTTTTACCAGCAGAAGCAGCTTGGAGAATTTCTTTTCGCCTAGCAATGTGCAGACGGTGTCGTACGAGATTAATCGATCACTCGAGACTGATGGTGAAGGGATGGGAGGAGGGAGGAGAGCACCACGCCAGTCCCATGCTACTCCACATTTCCGCGTTCCTAATTACCCGAGATTTGGACAGCTCTCTGATCGCATCCAAAAACAAGACAGACAGAGAATGTGGGAGGATTGTTTGAGGTGGGCTTTTGTTTTACCAAGTTACTAGGGGCAAAGCAAGAAGTTGTATAGTCCCCACCTAGTTTGTGGGCGTCTCCCTACAATGTCGCAGAAGTAAAGTCAATCATGGGACAAGAACAAATACTATGCGATGGAGGGACATCTTCTCAAGGTCACTTAATGAACTGCCTCACTGATATTCCTTTCCTGCATATTGCTCAACTCCAGACCAAAATAAATGAGGTAGTTAGCAGTGACAACCATCTGTCTTCCTTCTTTTCAACTTTTGCCTTCTAAAAGTAACTCAGCCATCAATCTGGAGGCATCTGACCTTCTGATTTTTACCCATCTCCCAACAAGTCTCTTGTAAAGAATACCGACTTATTTAATTCCCTCCTCCTCTTCATTATCTGCCTTGATGCCAAAAAATTAATAATGGGCTTTTGAGGCTCATTCTCCCATTCACGGCTTTTTTTAGTGCCCTGGATAAGGCATTCCTGCTTTTTTATTTCAGGAGTAAAAGGCATGTGCATTGCCCATCGTACTACAAAGCATGAGAAGGGACTGCTCCTCCTACAGGAAGCGTTACTTGCTGGTTGCTTCATCCTATAACAGGCGATTCAGACTTATCAAACCAAACCGCCGACAAACATCTACTACCAAAACTCCACTTCCGCAAGAGGATTTGCCCCTATCTATGAATAAGATGAGTTACCTTACAAAGCGATGAAGCATTACCTCGTGTTTAAACTGAGTGACCTCACTGGCAGAGCTTGAGGACATGCCCTTATTTAATCAAGAATAATATAAATCTTCATTGTTTTTCCTCTCTCCTCCCCTAGGAAGTACGCTGTTAATTCACCTAGTTTTAATGTATTTTTTGCGATGCTGCAAAAAGAACTCATCGTGAAGCCCACCTTTGTGATGGCCCACTGCCAATCTTTGTATCTTTGTGTTTTAGGTGAATTCGCTTATACAAATAAATGCATTTCAATAGCCGACGTCTTCTGGGACTTGATTTCCACGTGGATATGATGAGATTGTGCCTGACGGGCGAGATGGAAGAAGAGGTCCTCTGCGGGTCCATGGTCAAAATAGCTCCTTGATTAAAAGGTCTACGTCAAGGCTAGTAAGAGAACAAAATTGTGGAGCAATTTTGATCCCATTTGGGCGCTTAGTTACATGAACGATCTCGAATCCGCTTCCCCTCTCGGTGCCTTCTGATTGGCTGACATAGGGTTAACTGCTCTTTGAGGATTTGGTGAAGTCTCTGTGTCGAATTGACTTGGAGATGACCCTAAAAGTCAGTTGAATGGCTCTAGGCTTGTAGCAGTCTTTTACGAAGTTCGCTAATAGCAGACTTAAAGTCGATTACCTCAGAGAAACCCATGAATCACCACTGGGACTAACCTCATCGCTGGCTAGTCATGTCGAATATCCTCAACCTGCCGCGATTTTAGACTTTGTGTCGGTGATTTGCAACTCTGCTCATTCTCCTAGCCAATCGACTTTTCTGTGAAGGTCGTTTGCCCAACTATGCCAGCGGCAGAGTTAAATTTACAAGAGAAGGCGACACTATTTGTCAAATCTGACAGGCTTGACATACACTTGCCTCATCGTCAGATATAAAATGACAAATAGTTTATCTATATATGGCCATTTTACTCGTTTCCAGCGTATTTACTAATTGTCTAAAATGGGGTCAGGGCCAATGCGCAGCTATCAACACGACTGGTCAAAATGCGTACCTCCTAACATTCCAATCCCGAGGTCCTCATATTCTGAGACACTTGAGTTTCCCTAGACTTCTGCATTTTAGCCTGAATACATCCTCTACTTTATTAGTCCATCGTCTTAGAACTATCATACTGCTTCCATCGGATTAAATGACATTGGCTTTTGAGACCACGAAACTCCCCCAAATCAAACAGGCTAAGCCATGTGACCCAAGTTCCATTTTGATATCCACATAATAATTTATTATTAGACGGGAAAACGGATTGAAGGAAGTTACAACTAACGTCCCCATCTAAGGCGCAAATGTGAGAACTAAGACGGGTGTTTTGGTTGGCTGACCTTTTGAGCCCGATTTATGATTGGCTGATCTTGTAGATAAGGTTTTTCATTGGCTAATGCTTCCCTAAACATGTAATTATGAAAGCCCCCAGTAAAAGGACTCCTCACTTGACGAGATTCTTAACAAAGTGAGTCGTACGCTAATTTTGATAGAGTACTTCATGCGGTAAAATGAATTTTACACCTGCTGGGTAGATAACGCGAAAGACTACCTCTTACAATTAGGTTTTCTATTGTGGAAATAGGTAAATTTGTGAGAAAATATCCAGGTAAAATTAAGCTTCGTTGCGCTTGATTTAACAATAGTAACCGACTTCTACCCTATTTGACTCAACATGCTTCACACTTTCAGGTTAAGTGCAGCTTTCTGGGTGTAGGTGTGATTCAGGAGGTGAGTAACTTAACAGATACAGAATGTTAATTTAAAAAATGTTACATCCTAGCAATTAGGATACTCAGCGCTTGCATTTTATTACTCCAAGACGAATGTCCTTCAAAAGTAGAAATAAGCGAAGCTGCTTTTCTCTATCTACCTCAATGTAGTGTCCTAAACTCCACAGATTTATCGGTGCAGCCATTCTTTCACATATTTGCGAGGCTGGGTAAAACAAAAGCCTCTCATTGACGTAACACAGGTGAAATAGATGCGCTTTTTAAGAGGTAGCCAACTCCATTTCCTTTAAAGCTTAGTCAGGACCGAATGGTGGGCGTCCCCCAGGCTATGGGGCTTGTAGAGTAGGGATAAAATGGTGTCTGCGCTACTTTATGCTTTGAGTGCATTTCCCCACCGATGCTTTTAACCCAACTGCTCTCCATTCGGCCATCTATGCATCCTGCGACTGGCCAAGATGCGCACCCTACAGACATGCTCTTTTTTTTCTCCCAACAAGGAGCATTACGAGCCATTTAGTCGCAAGCCTAAGGCCTCCAAACGCAATTTTTGAAGTCGCCAACTAAAACGCAAGGATGTAGACTCAACCCCAGTTGCCGCGAGTCCCAACGATACGATCGCAACTGCGTTCATCGACGGAGTTATTTTATGTTGGAAAATAAAAAATAAATCCCTGCCATCAAAACGAACATTAATTAATTAATTAGCTTGCAGTACCCTGATGTAACGATAAGTAAAAGACTTCAGTAGCAAAATTAAACGAAATAAGGAAGATTAAAAGAAATTTGAGAGTAGCAGGTCAACCGGCATCAGACTGGTTACTTTGGCGTATCCCCCGCGCCTCCCGCCCCCGTCCCTGGCCCTCTTCTTCCCGGGGTAGTCTTCATTTATGTCGCAGCAACTTATCTATTTTATGCAAATTGATAGCAACTTTATATTTTTAAACATTTCAATCTTTTATGACTTCCAAAGTATCCCATTAAATCTGTCAAGGCAAGTAAAAGTAGAAGGAATATTACAATTTAATGACGGGATCTCTAAATGGCTGCCTAATTGCCCAGAAGATTCGCTCCAAAAAGACAATTAATTAATAAAGACTTGGATTTAATTATTACTCTAATTTAAAAAGGACTAAACAAACCTTTTTCTTACTAAGGGCGGTCTCTGCATAATTAAAACGCTAACAATATCGGCATTGCCTGCTTTAGCAAAAAAATGCCTTCTTATCTTAAAAAAAATGCTGATGGTTGGAGATGGGTTTGTGTTGTTATTTCCCTCTGTTTATGACAACTTGTTGAGTTTTCTGACTCCGATTTATTTGCCAAAACCCTGCCGCGATCCCACTTAAGTCTACTTTTTATGCCAGAGACTGTCAGGCTTCCATCTTCAAGGCCGATATTAATAATTCACAATAGAAGCAGTGTCTACCTTCAATAAAAGTGTAATAAAAGGCCTGTATGAAGGTCTACCTAGCGCAAGAAGTGTTGCAGATCCAAAGACCTCTTCGATGATGCTGCGACATTAGGGCCCTACGGGCTGGTGTCAACAATACCGGGAAGTGGATGCCATAGCGCCGAGATACCGATCAAAGTCCAAGGCGATTGGACAGTCTGCGGGGGCGCATTCATTGTCGCTCCGGGCGCAATGACTATCATTAAGTGCGGTCCCGTCCAAAACTTCCGGTGGAAGGATAATTACCGATTGTTTCTATCCCATTGCACCAATTCGCTGTACGGAAATTCTGCCAAGAGTAATTATCCGTAGACACGTGATGATTCGACTTCCTTTCGCTTTTTCTCTCATTAATTTTACAAGCTATGAATTTTAATTAATTAAAGAAAAATCATAGCTTCGGCTAGTTCATGCGACTAGACAGAAGGAAAAAAGACCTACCTAAATGTGGTTATTATTGTTATTTTTTTAAAATTGTCTCGGGAAAAAGGGTCATGCGGTTTATGCAAAACAAAGGAATTGTTTAATGGCACGCAAGTAAAAACTCTTAGGTGAATGCGGGGGGAAAAGGAAGGAGGAGGAGGAAAAGCGAAAGCCCCTGGGAATTATCATGTCTTATGTTTTTCCTGTGAAAAGTACACAGCCATCCGGCTGTCATGAGTTCCTTCGTTCGTAGCATTAAAAAATGGAAGCAAAAATTAGGTAAAAAAACAAAAGTACACACCTTTTTATTCCTAACTGCCATCGGCTTTAGTAGAGACGAATAAATGCATGCTGGAAGTAGGTGCGTTGTTTGTTGTTGTTCTTTTTTAACAGCCTAATAAAGCATTCTTCCGCTGCATAAATGAAACACTTTTTCATTTGCCTACACCATTTTCACACTTTCCGGAGGCGCGCTACGCTTAGGAGTTGGAAAAGCGCGGCAAGTGACAAACACCATCGCACTACTCTCTCGTACCATCGGCTCTAGGGGTTGGAAAAGTTCCAATTTTTGCTGTAGCTGTAGCACTTGTTAGTTTCTATTTTTGATCGGACCCGCAGCGAGGCGTGAGGTGGAAAATTTTCTGGGTGATATTCAAGTGAGCAATCAATTTTGTGGGCTTTGAACACTCGCCACAGGCTACACCTCTACTGGTGCATTTTTCTTTTCCCCCTCGATTTTGGGACAGACAGCCAGGCTTCTAGTGCAGGGTCTGTTTATGTCAAAGTGCCCAAGTTTTAACTGCGTTGTGTAGATCTTCTTTTATGGTGTTGCGTAGCTCTGTTCAAATTAAATCCACCTGCTTTTAATCTTCAAAAACGATCTGGTGACATTAAAAAATTCTCGCCAAATTTCCGACACGATTTGCGTGAGTTGCATCATCAAATACTAATTTAAGTGTTCACTTATTCATGATAAAATTATGCGAAATGTCACTTAATTTGGCTTTTTTTCGTAAATTTTGGCTTAATTTGGCTATATAAATATCCTACCAGTTCTCGTGTACATACTACTAAAATTGGTTAATTAAGTAGGCAATCAAATGCATTCGTGGGATTTCTATGAATGAATTTGCACAAATACTGAAAATAAATGAAGCCGTAAGAAAAAGCAAATATTCACAAAATTTTTTTTATCGAATGAGCAAATTTGATAAAAGGCGACATTACATCTTATAAAATGATTTCGTCTTTAGATCTTTTCGGTTTCTGCTATATTCGCAATTCTCTTTTGCCCGTTCTGTATCTCGTGTGATGTGAAAACCATTTGAGGCAAGGAAAAAGTAGTGCTCATCACCTAGAGCTAGAAAATGCATCACTTGCTGGCTAAAGTGAGGATCGAAGCCTATTCAGTAGGAAGTTTAGCAGTAGTAGGTCAATCTTTTGACTTATTAATCTTCACAGCCTCAATTCACTTTAACGCAGACTAATTGCCCAACTGGCTGACTGACCGATCGACTGGAAGGCTGACCCCAAATCAGAAGAGGGGAGGGAAGTTCCTTTATGGTAGACGGGCAGGAAAGAGAGTAAAACTAGTGAATCGGTGATTAGACCTCATGCCACTGCAAAGTTAACTCCAGGAAAAATTCGTAATTCTTTAGTCCCATTCTCATTCTCATCCTCATCCCGTGACGGTGATCCTTAAGTCGTTATTGTAACCCATGCTTGGAAATCACATGACCACATATGAGATGGCGCCAAGAGTAGGAGATCCAATTAAAAATAGGAAACGGAAGTGAGGTACGGCAATAAAACACGTTTCCTAGGAGTGAATTTCCCAAGTAGTTTATATTTTAATTGGCGGCGAGGAATGAGGCATACTACTCATGATCAACCAAATAAGTAGTACATGCTAAGCAAGATGTTACGCGAAAACCCGACCTCTTCTGCTGGCACAAAAGTTCACTATTTCTAAGGCGTATGTGACTGATCATTTCTGTGTGCTAAGCCTGCTTTATTTTAGATCTTACTAATGACTCGAGCCGAGCCTCAATCCGAGTCGATAAGGAGTCTCCCAGGCAATGAGTCTACCCTCTTAAGCTCATCCGACGGCAAAGAAAATGGATCCAACTCCGTCTGTCGAGTTGTCTTTCTAGGCGCTGCAAAAGTCGGCAAAACCAGCATCATCCGTCGTTTTCTCAATGGTTGCTTCGAGCCAAAGTACACTCCAACCGTGGACGATGTCTACTCCTCCAAATTCCTCGTCCGTGGATGTGTGGCCAATGTAGAGTTCATGGACACCTCGGGCAGCTACGACTTTCCTGCCATGATTCGCTTGTGTGTAGCAAAAGCCAATGCCTTTGTAATTGTCTTTGCTCACGATAGCATGGAGTCGTTGACGACCGCGGGACGTTATCTCGAACAGATCAAGTCCGAGCGTGAGGACTATGCACCTCTCATCACCGATCCTCAAGCCTATGCGACCTCCACTCTAGTGGCAACGCCTTCGCCCCTAGTCGTTGTGTGCAACAAGTCGGACCTTCCAATATCCATGTCGAAGGTCAGTGAGGGTGTGATAATGGAGTGGCTGCTGAAGAGTGGTCTAAAGCCCTCGCAATTCGTGTACACCAGTGCCAAGACGGATGAGTGTATAGTAGACATATTCAAGGCTCTGTGGTTGCAGAACGAGATGACACATGCAATCACATTTTCACCGTGGACGGAGCAAAGACGAGGCAGTGCTGCCGTAACCACGGGGCGACAGGATAACTCCTCTCCCACCGAAAAGGCGAAGGCCAACAGTCCGGGTTATGATACGCACGCAAAGAGATCGCCATTCTTTCGCAGCAGTTTTAAAGTTCGTCGTCGAAACAGTTCACGTCAACGCAGAAGCAAGTCGGAGTTCATTCATTTGGATTGCAGTATCTCCTAAAGCATGTCTCTAATACATTTTCGCATTAAAAAGAAGGAAAGTTAAGCTATTCGAGACTTAAATTTAATTTGCTTGTCTGTAAATATTTGTCAATTAAAGAAAAAAAGGATTTGGTCGGCTCTCACTTCCTCCATGCCAAAAGTGTCCTTTTTTACTGGCAGAGAAGGAAGCATTGTTGGGAAAGATAGAGGCAGGAGAAAAACACAGGCGGACGTTGTAGCAGTGAACTATCAACGTTGAGGAGAAAATGTAAGGGCTATTTAAACTCTCTTCTCCTCAATTCATCTCTCTTATTCCCTGGGGCGCTATCATTTCGGCGACATTTAGCAGAGCAGGAAACAAAAAAGGGGTGGGTTGCTATGCTTTTCTCCTTCCAAACGATAAAGTGTGTTTGCATCTATCATAGCGGGCGGTGGCGGAGGCAGCACTGAAGTCCGTTCCTAACGCATTTTATAGCTCACACAGGTCTTTAATGGGAACCTATTACCAGCTGAAATGCCAGCTCGACGGTGAAACAACTCGATGCATCCATCTACTGATATGCCACTTTGACGAAGCTAGAGGGTGAATTTCCAACCGTCTGTTAGTAATTACCACACGATGCTCTAGATACTCATTTAAGTGTAATCCATCGGAGCACATAAAAGGATTTTTTCTGTACTATGGACATGAAGTAGTGGTTACAGCTTTTCCTGTAGCGAAACCAACCAAACTGCTTGGGACTCGTCATAACCCTGATAGGTAGTGGGATAGTGTTGACACCTTTGTGACTTCTCCGACGAAATTGTCACTACCCTAAAGGCGGTCAAATTCTATGCAGGCGACAGAGTTTAAAGCATGCAAGAATACGAGATACGAGATGAACGTTCTTCTGCTGCTATGTAGATCTCGTCTCTAGGATCGGGTCTAACAGGAGTGGAATAGGGCGGAAGTGATCGCATGACGAGTAAAATAAGCATTCAAAGTTGTTTTGATTCTACCACTACATGGTAGGTAGAAACAATGGAATTTGTGATATCAGTAGCTGTGATCTGACAGACCTACCACCGCGTGTGTAGAATGAAGAGTTTTCCTTACAGTACAAAAAGCAACATATTGTTGAGAAGGTCCGTGTTTAGGCTACCGAAGAAGTAGAGGTCGAGTAAATGTAGAAGACTTCGGAAGGTGGACAGTGTCATTGCATTAAACATCACAAAACATTTCTATTGAGGTTGCCAACGCACAATCGGATTTGCGGTGGAACAAGGAGCACACGAATCGTGGGTGAACAAAATGGTTGACGAGTAGTGGAGAGAGAGAGCCTCAATCGGGTTCCACTTCCACTCCTCAAAGTCTCTTATTGCAAAGTCCCTTGTCCACTTACTCAACTGACACATAAGAGAAGAATGATTGACAAAATTGACGGAAACAGAATACAATGGCTTCATTTTTTGTTTGCGCAGCGGCGGGATCGGTGTCGTGCTCAAGGCTATAACGTAACTAATGTACGGATGCTTCTTTTTTGACACAAAAATGTTCCCGTCAGAAGGTAGGCACCTCCTGGCTGGGCTGAGAAGAGTTGAAGTGGTTGCCTGGGCCGCGGGCACTCCTCGTCACCTCTGTTGTTTAGCTCCTAGAGATAATGGAGTTGCACACTACAGCAAAGAATGTTTGGACTATCGGGATGAATCACCGAAAGGCAGAAAAACAGGGACAGGTGGAGGAGGAGAAAACTGTGCATTCTTGGCCTAATTGCTGCAATAAATTGAGGTTAAGGCGTGAAGTACACCTGTCATTAGGGTAAGGATAAGGAGACAACAAATTTTTAAAGAAAAAACTCCAACTTCTTGTTGCTCTCGCAAATTAAAGCGTAATGAAACAGGCTAAGAGCAGGATTGCACCCAAACATGAGGCAAAGATGCAGCAAATTCAACATCATTCGAGCAAATAAGACGACTCTTTGTTCAAAGTACTTTGTTGTTGATAAAAAAGGCTTTCTCATTTCCTTTAACATTGTTTATTGTTTGTGTTGAAGAAAGGAAAAGAAGAGAGGAGAAACAATTAATGATTCTTAACTTGTAAGGGAGCCTGAAGCCATCCAATCTTCAAAATAGTTTCCATAGCAGCGGAGATTCGTAGAAATACCAAAAGATTTGTAGCGAACTGAGACCTTCTTGAAAGTGGAAGAGGACCTGATTACTAACCACGGTGACGGGAGAAGCCAATGTGGATCAGATGCAATGGATCAAAAGGTGACCGCCAGTCCTTTGATTAAGCACTGCACAGAGAGAGAAACCATTGGAAGAGAGGAGTAGACTCCAGCAACTTAGACGTCGCCCGCGAAGCAATCATTTGATGGGACAAATGATTTGAGACGTGTATTTGTCCCTTTTATAACTTAGTGTCTGTAGGGTGCTAAAACAGCACCCTTTCATCCATCTATCCATCCATTCTGCTTCCATCATGCTTTTTTAATCCATCTGCTATCCATCCAATCTGGATGGGTCAGGTATCCATCAATCCAACCATCCATGCATGCTCCATTTATCCAATTATTACTCCATCTTGTATCTTTTTTATCTTGAGACAAACCGATCATCTTCACCATCACTTGGTGCCGTAGATGATATTTCTTACTACCCTCTTCTCGTCCCTCCAGAAGACACCGAGCGCACCACACTGTGGTGATGCCACACTTGCGATGCTCAGCCATCAGCAATTAGACATTTGGCAAAGTTTGAAAGACGTTTGGACGGCCACATATCCGTTCGTCTCTCAGTGACAATCACGACCATAGTGGATGATTCCTCATTAACTCACGTCGCGGAATCAATGCATTTCTGTGATTATTCGGTGTGGAACACTGACCTGACCTTCAACCCCCAGAGGCTACATGATCTGGGGAGTGAACTAATAAAAGAAGGGACACATCGTCTTGGTGAATGAAGACGAGGCAGGATAACACTAAGGAGCATGCCATACTTTGCGTTGCTGAAGTAGGTTTTCAAAGGATGCCTCAGCTGCACTGCGCTGATAAGAAAACCAAACTCGAAGTGTCCCTTTAACTTTGAACACCCATGTAGGCAAGTGAGCGGGTAGGTCTGCAGACAGATGGATGCTTGCTTAGACAAAGAGTTGCCCAGGAGGACAAAATGGGGATGTGGAAGTGGAAGTGAGGGATAGATGGAAGGTTGACACAAGCACGCACATGGTTAGATGGGCAGTAGGTGAATAGTTGGATGGATAGACAAAGGATGGACAAATGAAGGGATGGGCGGATGTGTGTCGGATGTTAAACTAGTGGGAAGTTTGGATACGGAACAAACAGTCACAGGATGAATGGGTACATACAGAATGAATGATGCGTGAACTGAGGACGTATATATGAATGAATTTTTGTTGGCGGACGGAGGATAAATTGATGGTTTGCCGGTTACAAGATTGATAAAATGCTTGAAAAGGTGGATGGATAAGTAGACACGGAGTAGATGACTGAGTAGATGAATAGAGGGGGGATGGATGGATGTGCACCGAAA
>JADWOT020000009.1:16959949-17078797 GCA_036345935.2 Taenia hydatigena
GTGGCTATAACAAGACATCGTGATCCATTTGTCCCCATTTCAGCCTGTGTAAGGAATGAGACCGCACAAAGTGTGGGCCATTGATGTGGACAAAGAAGAAAATGCTGGCCAATCACTTTGCCTATTTGCGTATTGACTGCAAATTGCGGTGAAGCGAAATTAGAATAGACAAGGTGCCTCCATTACCCTCCACTGCCTTGCAAGCAGCTAAATGCCACTTTAAACCGCTAAGGCCAAACTCATTAAAGAAAAGGGTGATTTCTCCTACACTCCCATAATTTTTCTAGCAATAGGCTTTATGTTTTCCTTTAACAACACCGATGAAAACGCTGCTGTCTACACGAAAACACTGCTGTCAGGATGCAACACGTAGCAATTCAGCTAAACCTAATGCAAGTCAATCTCCCTTCCTTTGGCAACACAAGTCTGTGGACTATGGTGCATTTAAGTTACAATTTACGCATGAGTTTTACGATGCGTCTGAGACGGCAATCCATACGAAGTAAAGACGGTGTTACTACGCTGACATATATTGAAACGAGACCATCACGTTTGGTGTGGTCAGCGCCGACAACACTCTGTCTCGTCTAAATCGCAAAATTCGGGACTATTCCATTCCTCACAACATTCCCTCACCTCAAACCTCATTTCGATCTACTTTCGAAGCATTATTATCTCATCATTATTTGTTCCAACACTGATGATGCATTCCAATAACTGGTTGTCTTGCGTGCTGTCGACTGCTCAAACTCCCATTATCCTTTTTTATACTTTGGAACAGCACAAGTTGGTAATTAAAAGAGCGTATATTTCATACGTAAAACAGCATATTCAGCTCACCTTGAACTCCTTTCTTCTTGCATGCAAGAAAACCGTGTGCATGCAAGATAACCTTTTCAGTAACGGTGCTCATGCTGCTAATCAAATTGGATTCCATTAAAACCTCATCCACCATTCTCTTATCCATCAATTGTTCTTACTCAAAGAGAAAAGGCTAGACTGCTCCATTTAATCCTTTGAAAAGTGCTTATTCCGAAACATTCGCATCACGAAAGACAGGATAGCCTGCGTAATTCGTCATTTGCATAGATGTATTTCAATGAACAGCATTCTAAATCTTGTTAGGAGACCTAAATTTCACAAAATTTTAAGGAACCACCTGCACCTGAATTGCTGACGTAGCCCGAGACATTAAGTGGATGGGACTGTGTCACATCACTCAAATACAAATAGTAACCTTAGAAGAAGAAGGACGTAGTGATAATGATGGCTTCGTCTTGTAGTGAACCAATGTGGTGGAGAGTTAGTGGTCTTATTCTTCGCTGCACGCACTGTTTTGCGAGTAAAATATGCGCCTCTATTATTGCTAACATGTGCTATTGTGACGCCCAACGAAAGGCATTATGGGAGTCAGCTTGGTCTACAACACACAAGGCAGCCAACTAGGGGAATGCGGTGAGGCAGTGATAGAGTACTAACAATTTGACTATTGAGACGAGACGCAGAGTGGGCTGTATTGATTGCACAAAGGGTGATAGTCTCGTTGTGATGAATGCCAGTGTGGCAACATCAGCTTGACCGCGTCTGGATTACCGCGGCATACGGATCACAAAATTCATGCGTACAATGTGGCCTAGACATGATGTAGTCCACCAGGCTTGTTAAGCCGGAAGAAGAGAGATAGATTTGTGGTAAGTTTAACAGGATTGCCACGCGTTGCATCTTGACAGTGGTATTTTGATGCCATGACATTTCCGTTGGCGAGATTTCAACACCGCTTCATCTTCTCTTGGCCATATGCAAGGTGGGAAGGAGACTATCGCGTCTCTAACACACAGCCTTGCATTTCCAAGGCGCCAAATTGAAACTCGTCTTTGCCTTCTTACCCATCATGAAATGGAGCAGGATCAGCCGAACTCAAGACGCTGCAGAGTGTTCTTCTTAAGGATGAATGCTACGACTAGATGTAGGCTGGTACTTGTGGCAGATTGGTTTGATGTAGTGTCTGCCTGAATGCAAACGGACTGACTGCAGACTGCTTGTTCTCATGCACCCTAGAGTTTGGACTGCTGAAAACAGGTCACCACCTCCCATCATGTTAGCCCTATATGGACAGATGCGCACGATTGTGAGGCATATCGATGCAATAAGTTCCACTGGCACCCAAGTCGACATCAACTGTGTTACTTACAGTGGAAGGAGCCCACTTTGGCAAGACATCGTAGATGCGTGCCAGTCATCATCGTGGACTAGCGAATAATGTCTCTCAAATTTTATAAACGACATTTGCAATTGCTGTTAAGCTCATCACTAGATTCACGCGAATACGGTGAGAACAATGCTAGATATTAGTGAGGGAGTACATCTATTTGCTTACGTGGTTGAAATTGTTCCTTTACTCATCCAAAAGACGATTTCCACGCTAACTTAGAGTAGAGTCGCATTCTGTTTGCGCTCAATCGGAAAGCCTTGGAGGACCGGACTGCAGTCATATCCTTTACCCGGTGATGGTGAGTTCACAAGCAGCGCAAGAATACGTTAAGATGCTGTGGATTCACAAATGCTTATGTACTCTCAATAACTTCCGCCTAACTAGACCGAAGCACAATGCGTGACGTGAGTCTTCACTGTGTGCGTTTCTCTAATTTGGGAGATATTCATCTCGATGATAAGAAGCGTGGGAGTTGGATGTGGGAGGGCCCACGTAATCTAACACACCGCATGGCATAGAAGTCATCTTGAAGGCCAGGAAGAGGAGATGGCATAGGCTGATTTGCGTGTGCAGCATCCTTATAAATACGCTTTGGGTCGTGAAGGCAAACAATTACTGACATGAAGATGGCGCTTCAATTATGCTTCATTCTTCTTTTCGGTTAGATGTACTTCTGCAGTTGCATCCTTGTTGAATTATAACTTTTGCTTCAAAACAGGCCATAACCAGCTGCATTCTAATACATCTACTCACTTTGAAGCCATCATACCGTCACGTCGTGGACAAGTGAAATCGGCACCGCTGAGTAGTCATTCAGCCTGATTAGCCCATTTCCGATTTGTTGAGGTGCTAATGCCAGCGAAATCACTTCCGTTGGGGTTCTGTGGATTTCCAATCCATTCGCCTAAGCTAGAATCAGGAAGAAGGAATTTGCTGATGTGCTTGATAGACAATGAAAAATAACGGCAGTGTTAGCGTCTAACCTCGAATTCAATGCATAAACATTTGCGTAACTCAGCAAAGGAGATGTCACGCCTAACGGACTGACTACCAACTCCTCGTACACTGTGACTGCAACCGTAGTGCACAATAAAACGCATATAATAGAATTTAGAATAGATGTTCAAGCACCAAGCATCGGTAGGCCATTACTTGCGATTATGCTGCAAAATAGCACATAGAATGTTACCATTCATTGATATTTGACGGAAAGTGTACCGGCTGCCTTTCTTACACAAGAGCACCATTTTATTTTAATATTAGGCGCCTATTCTTAGAGCTCTTTGACAAACTTTGCTATATAATGCACAATTTACAAGTTGCAACTTAGCTATTCTTATGGTGTAAAGGGTGCAAACGACATGTTCACCGATCCATCATCTGTCGTCCTCTTCTCGTAATGTCACCTTATATCTTGCTCATGCTTATTTTTTTTTCACTACTACCATCGCTGATTCTGTAAGAGTGTGGTTCTCGCCACAACATTTCCCTTTGGAATGCTGACAACTTTCGGTGAAGACATGGAGGGATGTGGGGGTTCCTGTAGGCACCATCCATGCCAGTATCACCCCAACAATCACTAGCCAGACATGCGCAAATGAAGGATTGATTAAAAGCTCAATCGTACCCTTCTTTCCTTGAATTTGTTCGGCATTCTGCAACTGCAGATACACAACTGCACATAATAGCGAAGGGGCAAACAGATCAAGTAGGCAATGAACCTGCATGTCTAGTGGAATGTTGTATTGTTCTTCTTTCATCTGGCTAGAAGAAGGGAGGGGGTGTTGAGTTGCATCCACAAAACCACTGCAGATGGAGCAATACGGTCTGGTATGAGTCCAGCAATGCCTTGTTAATGTCACTCCAACTGGATGACATGGGAACTCGCATGAATTCAATTAGGGTAGGGTAGTAGTCAGTCCCTCCTGTCGTCAGATTTTTATCTATTGTAATTCTTTTGACGCGTTAGAGGCCTTTTTTCAAGACGCATTTTGTGGATTCTCGTTTGCGCGCATTTTGAACTCATCATGCTCTAGCGTCGTAAAGTGGAGGAAGCCCACCACCATGCAATGCCAGTGATAATGCATTCCCTTCCTTTCGCCGACTGCACCAGTCTAGACAAGTGCAGTCGACACCACTGAGTAGTCATTTTGGCTAACACTTACCGCATTTCATAAGTTGACGGCTTTGAGGCAAAAATTCTACAAAACCACATTTATTGGGGTTCTGTGAATTCCCATTTTATCCACCTGAATTAGGATTCGCCAAGCCCAGATAAAGCGATCGATGTGGTAAGCAAAGTAAGGGCAGTGCTGGCCTCTGATCCCCAAACCGCAAAGTCTACTTCAGCGCGCAGTAGTGAAGTCGAAGTCACTCTTGGCAGACTGAAGCCAACTCAATGTGCACTGTGAATTCGATAGAAATGGAAGGTGGGCGGAAATATTTTGATTTCAATGAAAACGTTTAAACACTAGTCGCTGGTTAGCTCCAAATTTCACACCGAATTATAATGTCTGCATTTGTTAGAAGAGGCGTCGATTACCACTCTTACACAAGCGCTTTGCTTGAATTTACATCTCGACGCTCATTACTAAATGACTTATGGGTGATTATTATGCATGCTTTGCATGAGATGACTAGCACAATGTCTTGTTTGCGCAGGCCATGTAAGGGGAAGTGTCGTAACGACTAGCGACTCTAATGCAACTTCCGCAATCGCTGAGCTCCTACCAACTTGCACGGTTGTAGTACTTGCTTGAACACTGGCGTGAGTCAATGCCACCTTCATAATCATCCACCTTCGTCCGTAATGTCCCACTTCCTATTCATTCTTGCCTGATTAGCATAAATTTAAAATTTTGCATTGAATAACCCCAAATTAAAAAATACACGAATTTGGCACATTTGTTTGTGGTTAAATGGACAGGCTGGGAAGGTGCTCTCCACTTTGCAGTTAGGTTAACGAATATGTTGGTAGCCTCACCTCACTACCCAGCCTTCCCGTCCGAAAGACATGTGGCTTGTTTCAATTCAGTAGAAGAGGGAATGAGTAGGTGGGAGTCAATGCAGTGACATATTCATTTCGCGTAATGGCTCACAATAGGCAAAGGGCAGTGTAGTGTTTCACGTAAAGGGAGGGGTGTAGTCGGTATGTCACTTACCTATCAGCATCGGTCATCGACACCTTGGTATGGCACACTTTTCAATTCTGCAAATGTGTGGTTGTCAATACCGAGGTAGGGTTAGGGAAGCTGGTGAGATGTGATGAAGGTATGGGACGATGTGAGGACCCAGATGGGCGCCATTTATGCAATTATCCTTTCAGCGATCACTAGTTGGTAGAATGTTCAGTATTATTCCGCTTTTGCTTGATTACATAAGCTATTTGCATCTGAGGTTTTGGGCTGTTTAAGGACACCCATTAGTAGCTTAGTTTGTGCATTACATTTATCAAATAACATTTTCCGTCGCACAAATTGCATGTGTTCTGACCCATTAGAGGTCATCTCCACCTCGGCATGCCACGTTATATCTTGCCCATTGATATCATTTCCACCCTCGCCAATCCTATAGAGACGTGTTTCCAAAGGGAACGCAGCATTGCCGAGTTGCAATCACCGATCTACGAATGCTGACAGGATGCGTTGGAGAAGGTGGGAGATTGCAGGACTCGAGCAGGCCTTATTTGTGCAAGCACCACTTCAATAACCACTAGTCAAACATGCGTAATTGCAGAGTTAGCAGAATGCTCAGTGTCGTTTTACTTCTGGTACAATTCCTTTCGCTGTTGCAACTGAAGATGTACACCGGCACATCATGGCAGGTGTTGGAGTAGGGACAAACTGAGCGAGTATAGAAAGATCCTTTAGGTCTAGCGGATTGTTGTGTTCGTTATTTCCATATCGTCGGAAGGAAGAGAGGGACTATGCCTACTGCGTGAGTGTGCGATTTTAAGCGTATGCTGTCCTATAGACTCAGCCAATCCTAATGAGGCATTCGCTTCCTCTAGACAAAACATCTAATAACGCCTAAAATCTATCTGGACACGACTTGGAGGAGGTCAAGAGATCGACAGTGGAAAGCGGCTGCCATTTTTTAACAACAACATGACTTCCTCACCTCTGTCACAGCGAAATCGCTCTGCCATAATTTTCGCTTCGTTGTGGTAGAATAAGCTAGTACATTACCCCTTTTCACTACCTTTAATCTTACTGTATTTCCACAACTTTTGCTGAAGATTAAACACCGAACAAATATTCGCCTTCCTTCGCATTGCCTAGAATAAATGATTGGGGAAGAGAGATGAAGAGGAAGGGAAGCGGCTTGTTCTTGAGTTCTTCTTCTACTTAGAAAGTGAAATAGAAAGGTTAACAGATTTTCAAGTCAAAAGCTTATTCTTTTCTTCATTTGGCCCCTTTTATTCCTCTACAGCACTCACATCCACTGACAATCTTAAACGCTGCTTTACACAAGGCATCTCTGCCCATAGATTGAGCCCACTTCCGCATCGAGACAAATGGACGCCCACTGTATTTTAATATCTCATAAGAAGCGGTTTATTGTTTTACATCAAGCCGGCTATGGAATGAGGCGTTTAGGTATCCAGAAGTCCAACACGCTTTCGGGAAGTGTTTTCGTTGTACTCTATTTAAACATCCACTGATTGCGCATATTACAACTTGCCTTGGAAAGTCTCCATTCTGACTGAGATCAACGGGCTTTCTCTGAAGCCGATGCGTCAGTCATTGGGTTATTCCGGTTCTTATTAGACCGCATCCTTTCTTCGACCACAATTTGGCAAGAATCCAAACCTCTCTATGAACAAACCTTTTGTGAGTCTTTTAAGTGGGTGTCAGTGGGATTCAGTTGATGTTAAGGGCATCGCACCAATGGATAAACACAAGGGGATGCGTTTTAATGGTACGCATGCAAACAGGAATTATATTTTACAGGCTTCGGGCATTATAGTAAGTGGTTGCGGCGAGGTACACCACAACGCAGCATAAACCATTCAAGGGAGCTCTACTTTAGCTGAGGACAAATATAGTACTTCATTGTCCTAGTTCTAAGCCTTATTCCCCTCCTCCTCCACAACTTTGCAGGCTGGAGGCAATTTAGCAAGTCGCTGCAGTGAGATGCACCGGAAGTGTCAAGGACAATTTGATCAAAGAATGCGTTAAAATCCTCACTTGTCTTCTACGTGTGGATAATTGGAAACAGTGCAGAGAGAAAGCTAGTCTTGGAAAACTACTCAAGAACTAATAAATGACAAGACTAAGGAGGCAGATGTGCAGCAATACAAAGGGAATGCATAGAGGATCTGAGTGAACGAAGTCGTTGAGATTTAGGCGCATTCCGTACCCCGAGTAATGTCAATCAGCAATTCGGTAAGGCGTGTGTCAGACGAGTGTCTGATTATCTGCTCGACGGGAAGGCAGAGAACACAGGATCTTGGATAGTTGCCTGCATGCGTACAAACTTGTCCCAAATGATACGATGGTTTTATCTATCAAAGGAGGGAAGAATCCACTTTATTATAGGCTTATTTCACTATACTTGATAGAGATAGATTTAACAAATGGAAGGAAAATAGGACCCTTCATTCCATGAAGCAAGTTGTGCTATCAGAAGCATTGTGAATTCGCAATTGAGAAACACTACGAAGGCAACTCGGAATTGACGCCGCTTTGGCTTATTAACTTGCGGATACAGCCAAACAAACAATGAGGCAGCATCAGCCCAATAACTCCTGAGCTTACTGCTCCAAGGACGATTTTGCAATTTTCAGTATAAAAGGAGGCCACATATCAAAATGGCATGGTGTCCTGTCCTTTATTTGCAAACTTTTGCGACTGTTTGGTGGTATACGTGAGCTGGCTCGCCACACCTGATCCCATGCAGCATCTACATAAAATCGTCGTCCTCTTTCATTTTGTTCGCGGAGAGAAAAGGGAATGTGATTGCTGAGGCAGAGAAATGAAGGGTAGGTCTGTTTTAAAGCAGTTATAACGTGCGCAGCAATTTGGAAGTTGGTATCTCTGAACTGGCATGTGTGCTATAGCATCTACTGTCTCCCCGGGATTCGACTGTAGGGAATTTTGTCAGTCACGAGGGCCTTCCTGCCAATCCTGTAGCCACGACTGGGGTTGATTTGATGGCCACTCAAAGAAGGATACCGTCCATCTGCGTGGACGTCCTCTCCTCTTTACAGCTTTTTTACAATTTTAATTGTGCAGGCATTTCTTTACCGCAGTCCCATAAGAACGGGAATACCACCGCCCAGTTGTGCTGCATGACCTCTCAGAGCTTTCGATAAGTCCCCAGAATTGTGGAGACTAAGCCACAATTTGCACAGTATGGCACTGCTCTGCTGCCAGAATTCATTTCTTTTTACCTATTTACGTTTGCGGTCCGGAGGATAAAGGTTGGACGAAATAAACAAAAGCGTTAAGCTTTTACAAAACTTGAGCAACCATTATAGGCAGAAGAAAATCGCTAAGCAGACATTAAAGTAGGGTTTAACCCTTGCGCAAACAGCAACTTGGACAGTCTGCTGTTGGATACACAGTTTTTTAAAAATACAGCCCACTATCAACTTGATCATTTAAGTCTGCGCAACAAACTGCTAACATTATCTCGTAAGCAACTACTGGTGATAAATGGGCTAAGGATGCATTTTTTTGTGGAAATGTGGAGATAAACGCAAATTTTAAGCTGGATGGGGCATTCGCTTTGGTGATGAGAATAGTAGCTACTGCTAGGCGCGCGTAGTCTTCGAATTCCGAGATGGATTTTAGTTTGAACTGCACATCCCGACTCTGTAATTTGAACGTATTTTCCAGGGGAAGGTTACGCTAATACCGTTCGAATTCCACATGTCAGCTAATGTCAAATCACTACTATGTCTCATGAAAATGAGACAGTGTGCAAAATTATCAAGGCGTTAAAGGGATAGTGCTCTCCCACCCCAAAAATTTGAAGTAGACCATAGAAATTTGGTCCTTAGACCGGTGAGTTTGACCTTGGCAGGTGGTTGGTGGTAGAGTAATGGAAGGTGATGAAGACACTTGGTTTATATACATAATTTCTTGATACATTTTTAGTAAAATACGAGCAATCGAGGTGACCGGTTGCCTCCATTCATGTAATTTGCAAAAGCTTTTTGAGTCGAGATTCGCCTGTTCAGCCAGATGTCCACACAGTCTTTCCAGGGCTGAAGAGGGGACAAATGGACCACGATGATTCGTCACGAAAACCCAAGTGTCATCAGCTCCTTCTAACCAGACCACGAAAATTGAGGTGATGCAATTTCGTGGAGATGAAATAGCTCTCTTTCCACATCGTCTCAACTTGGGAAAAGCATTCAACCTACAGTCCAAATGTAGGACTTAATGCCTTACACGCTCTTATCATCCCATGGAGGTAAAGCCACAAACGTGGAAGAGAGAAGTGAGCGATCCAACTCCACTTCTCTGGGTTGCACTGTGGCAGATGATATTGCCCTTTCCATTAAAAGCGAGCCCATAATTTACATAGACTAGGAGTTCTGCCCACACATTGTGTACTTCTGCAACTATTGGGAGACATCGTTTGGCAACTCAACGTCACCTTCTACTGCACAGCACTTAAGCCTATCTTTTCTCATGTACAGCGACTTCCCCACCTCTTTTCTACTATTTGTGGCTTAGAAGGAAATCTCAGTATCCGGCCAGAGAATCAAAGCACAAAATGCAATTTTAAGGCAAAGCCATTGAGTAACCTGTTAGGCTGCAGCATCCCAAGCCTCCTCTGCGTTCGATTTATGCCCTACCAACATTGACAAGTACTTACAATTTGATGTTCCGAAGAGTGTCTCTCTGCCGATCCTATTGTCAAAATGAGGCATGATATCCGGAGAAGCTCGAAAAGGAAAACCAATCACCGCATGGTCTTTCTTCTCTTTTCAATTCTGCTTACAACTCTACTCGCGTCTCTCTACTCCGAAAACTTGGGAAGGAGAGCACCATTGCTTATTGGTGGTACATGGCCTCCTGAAGGAGCCAACGTGCTTTACAAGTCCATAAAATAATGGAGGATGAGGCGCAAAATTGCTTGATTCGTAACCGTCTTGTGCGATCCCCTCGCCATATAAATAATCCATCAAAATCAAGCAAACTGACTGCATTTCACTGTACGTTGCCCAGTCCCGATTTATTGCATTCCAATTGTTTATTCCGCTTAAGTAATTAATGAGCAGGCAAAGCATCGTTTTTGTGCAAAAGAGGAGTTCATTATAATTTCAAGCCAGATATAATGTTATTAATAATCCCGCTCATTTCATTCCAAAGGAGATAACGCCTTCCCAAACTGTTCCGTTCAACCGCAAAACGTGTGCCAAATGCGTGCATTTTTCACCCAACTAGCATTCATCATGAGATGTTAAATTAATGCTAATTAAGTGAGCATGAATAAGGGGCAGGACATTCGCGACACCATGGATGTCTGCGAGGGAGAAAGAGGTGATGAGAAAATGCAAGTTTTGCATCGCGACATTGTTTGGAGTTGGTTGATTGGGAAATGAGCATTCACTCATCCACTCTACCCGTGAGCATTCTTCTATCACGTCCTCCCCAAAACGAGAATGTCACCACTTCGTGGTAACACGCAGCCTCTCAGAGCATTCAATTCGTCTCCTCAATTTGCAGGAAGAGGTCATAATCTGCTTGGATCAGAAGAGCTCTGTTTTCAGATTTCATTCCTTTCCACTCATTGATACACATTACTCGGTAGATAAAATGATGGACTAACTAAATGCTGACGCTGAGCTTCTCCAAAATTTAAAAGACTATTTTTTGCAAAAGAGAGTTTTCGAGCAGATATAAAGATTGACTACGTGTTGACAATAATCTGGGCAGTCTACTTCTACCATAAAGTGCATCAACAGCCCTCAATTTAACTGACTGAAATGACTACATTCCAATGCGAAGGTATCCAAGTAGTAGTTAGGCAAATAATTAGAGTCGTGAAGGATTGAATCTAAAAACAAGATTAAGCCAGATGTGGTGTTAGGCTTGTTGAAAGCGAGAAGTGTCTACTGCTAGGCTGTCATCAGTGGCACTGATTTATACTCCTGTTAAACTTGAGACGTCTTTAAGAAGTTAGGAACCGTCGCGCTGCGCAGTCAGATTGGCAGATTAGGGGGTCTAAAGGCCTCCAGCAAGGATATTTATTCCTTACGCAGTTCATTTGGCAGTGCAGCTGATTCGGTTGCTGTGGTTGCAATGAAAGTTATTTTTGTCTGCCCATTTCCTACGAAAACCTGTCATATTGGTCGCAGCAACAGCTGATGTAAGTTATTTAACTTCTTTACAAAAACGAATCTTACGCATGAGTGCCTCAACCAAATAAAAATAGGAAGCGTTCGAAACCGTACAGCAGGAATAACATCAATGTTTTGATGAGTAAAACAAATCAGGATGATTGCGTGTGGCCTTTGAAATAAGCACCGGACATTTTCAAGGTAATTCACAATCATTTGAAAGTCCATATTTCCTCTCAGGTAGAAGCTGTCTTTACTCAGGTTTGTCCCATTTCCAAATTTGTCGCCACTTCTAATAAACCTGACCTAAAGTATCGAGTGATAACTGAGGTCGCAATAAGTCACAGCAGCATGGCAGAATATGCACCACCTACTAACGGAACGTTTGACAGGACAGTAGTCTACCCTCTGGAATATGCCAGCTAACATAAATGCATTTCGTACAGAACATCAACGAATCAAACCATTACATAGGTCGCCGCCTCTATCAGCCACCCTTCCTCCTTCCCTGGCACCCTACCCAACGCATCGTTTCCTAAAGCGTGGTTGGCTCGGCATCAACTCTCCCTCTCCTCATGGACTACCAGTTACAGTGCTCGAAACCTCTCGTATGTGAAGAGGTATATAGTTTCTACATGATTAGAGTGCAGTGAAGTGTGTATGGCAGGCACGAATTAAGATCTATTAAACTTTGCCTCCTACCAGGTTGGAAGATGATGCAAAGTAAACGCTAGTAGACAAGTCTAACGAATGTATAAATAGCCTCTGCCTTGGAGTCGACAGAAGAATTTCGACAGGGCTGGATCCTACAAATCCGCTTGTTGCGTTGAAGCTGGAGATTGGTGGTGTAGCGGTAACATACTTCTTTCGGCGCTCTCTTCCACGCCCTCTCTACACTGAACCCACCCAGCTCAATTCAGATGTAGTGAGAGGAGGGCTGCCTTGTAAAGATTTGTTGATTCCGCAATGTTGATAAAGATGGCGCAAAGCTATTTTAGGAAACTCGGTCCAAGCCCTTTGATTGCAGTGAAGATCAGACTAGAGCAAAATGTGGCAGGAGCGGTGAGGAAGTGTGACGATTGTCCAAAGATCAGAGCCTTAGGGTTGTGCGTATATCACTCTCATGGACTCAAACTGTGTGCTTCTCCTCATCATTTAGAGCAAGTAAGCAGCTCCAGCCCTATTTGTTGCACTTCCTTTTCGCCGACAGAAGTGGAATTGCCGTCAAGTATTTATAGTTGGTCGGGCTTCAAAATGAATGCTCGATTCAGGCCAGAGGATAACTATTGCATGTGTCACACGACCTGCTTTATTTGGCGATGAATATTTGACCCATTTTAAGTGTTGGGTGTCTAACCGAATATTTGTCCTGCTAGAGTAAGCAAAGCCAGCCTTTGTCTAGGGCTAGAAGGCGGTGAATTGAAAATTGCCAGGAATATGGCCTGTTTAACTTACAGCCTTTGCTTGTAAGCGCAGAGGACATTCAAACAAGGTATGTTCTGGCTTTCATTTAGTGCCCTTTATAATAGTACTGAGTGATCTAACCTGCAAAAGTATGTGAAATCGAAGAGCATAGATACCACACCTCGAAGCTATTCAAAATACCTTGGCGTTTTGCTCTCACTCTAGCAGGAGATTAGCTTTGTCAGGTAAAAGACATTCCAACTTTCATTAACTGCCATGCAACAAGACTTGTCTGGCCTGTAAGATGGGCAAAGTCATCAAAACTACCTCCTAGACAGCGACCGGCGCAATTTACCATGGAAAATCATTGAATATCTGCACACCTAAGACCCTCACTTTAAGACATTTAGCAAGCCATGAGGTCACACTTGTGCACGTTGAAAGAAAGGAGGATGGGCTGATTTCGGAGCCCATTTTAATAAAATGTGTGCGACACCTTTTGTGCTGTCAGGACGTCACTTTGAAGGTGATTCGTATCCTTCCCAATTTCTCGCGCCAAGATATTTCGCGTCGAATCCTCCGTGTCACTTATTTTGCATATCATCGCCGCCATCCCATACTCGTCCGTTCATTCCCTATTTATTCCTTCATTCATCCACAGCTGTTCCGTTCGGTGGACTGAGACGTGCGCTTGATTAGCCTGTTTGTCGAAATTGCATCACGCAACAGAAGTTTAAATGGCATTCCTGCAAGCAAATTCGTTGTCCTAACACAATAGCGGAATGCTTGACCCAGCTCGCAATGCTGGTGATATGTAACTGAAGGCAATGATGCTACCTGGTCACTGCAAAAGAGATCGAGCAAGAGTCCATTGAATTTACCTAATTATAGCAAAACACCTGGCAAAGTGGAGAAGAGTTGGGAGGCTGCTAGCGCAATGCGAGTTGTGAGATGTGAGGACCTGCAGGCAAGGAATGCATCAAACGCGAAAATGAGTTAACTAGGTACACACTTGCAGCTGTTGCAAAAGGTGGTTTGGCAAAGTTACCAGAACCTGACAAAATCTCTTTAGTGATGATGGAGAACACTTGCTGGGTCACAGACGCAAATGTCAAATGGGTGCAGAGAAGTTGCATGCAGAAATCATTTTTTGACGAAACAAAGCAAAAATATGACTTAGCATGACGCTGAAGTGTGTTGCTGGTTTTTAAGAGGGTAGTTAAGGCACCGAACAATTCAGCTATCGCTGATTGCACTTCGTGCCATTTTGGTGGCCTCCCATGCATTTTGTTTGTACTAGGCAGAATGCTCTGTCACACCACTTCAGTCAATTAGTGCTAGAGAGAAGAAGTAGATAGTAATAAATCTGTCTGTTTTGCAACTGTAACGACTCAAAACGCGTAATGAGGTAGGTGAGAGCAGCATGGGAGAGTAACCTCTCGTCCTGTTAAAATATCCATTCAGCTTCCTCCCTCACCACTGGAAAACAGCACAAGACATGCTTTCCTTTTAGTGCATCGTTTAGTTTCGAGCAAACCGTTACCCCCCGCACCACCACTTATATGCTTAATTTCACTCTTTGCATTCGCTACTCCTTCCAAGGGAAAGAATCCAGAAGCGGAACTCAAATATGTGCGATTCGCTTCTCTTTCGATGAGGCATCATCGGATTCAGTAAATCTTAAGTGCACTACTTTGAAGTCGAATTAGCACTGTTTTGTCCTATGAGGCATGCGTAAAATAAGGCCTAAGTACATGGTAGTTCACTGTAATTGTGTTGATAAAATAAGAGAAAGAGCAGTGCGGCTGGTTACGCTGAAATGTCACGTGCTGCATCATGGTAGTTGTGTTCTCGTGGAGATGGCATTTCCATTAATTTTGGTGACAGAAGTCAAAGAGCTTTCTACTTGTAGCATTAGAGGAGAGTAGCAGAAACGGTTCCTTTAGCTAATGAGTTTAGCCTCAGTATTTTTAGTCTGACATCCAGCTGCCTGCAAAACAATGAATAGGAAGGAAGTAACGTTGTCTATCTTATGTCCCTTCTCCGCATTTTCATAATTTAACAGAAGTTATCAAGGAGATTAATGACCATCACTTTAATGTCCTACTGCGATTGTCTGCTTTGTAGGGCCTCATCTGTCCACAGGCAAAAAGGTGAACAAGTGGACGGACTATGGCGGTTCGTCATAACCACCTCATTGTCGTGTGATACTTCCAATCGAGTCACGACAATTGTCAACGTCGTTTGCGCGGTGGGTCGGAAGTCTTTAATTCCTAAAAAAGAGTAGTCTATTAAATTAAATGGGCTTTGAGACTTGACTCACTCTAAGCCTCAACATTACTTTTAAAATGTGCTTTAAAATGTTACATCCCTTGCTCATTCTAAGGGGAATAAACCAAAGGTGGAAGGCAGAAATGCGCAAGTGGCTTTTCTTTCATCGTGATAGCATCAAGTTTAGTAACTGCTTTGAGGACGGATTTGCAAATTTTATTCACAAAAAGGAGGCTACACATCACATTGACATTAGGTGCTGCCTTCCCACTACGAACATCTACAGCCGCTACAGCCAATCCTGCGTAGCATCTTCTCCCACATAAGATCTCTATCCACTCTATCTTTTTGGCGATCAGAGAGGGCATCGGCTTGTCGGGGCAGAGAACTAGACTGTAAAATGTCCTGTCACTGGTTAAAATTGGTGCAGTAAAAAGAAGGCAAAGTCAGTAAATAGCCATGCATGCAGCGTCGTCCCTAGACTCCTCTCAGTTCACAATGAGAATTTTTAACTATGGATAGCGTCAAAGATTTGATATTTGAAATGGCTTCTCTGCTAAGCCTACAGCCAGGAGGGGTGTGGAATTCACAGCGACCCAAAGAGGAGAAATAATCACTGCACTGCTTTCTTATTCTTTGAAAGCCAATCAGGTCCACACGTGGCCATTTCTCTGTTGTGTCCTCATCTGAACGAGAATACCTCTTTGGGCATTTGACAAGCCCCTAAAATTTGCCCGAGTAAGTCAAATTCTTCTTGGGTTCGAATTGCTTTGCTCGCACAATTTGTTCCAATTCACCAATTTGCATAAGGCTAAGCATTTATTACCTACACAGCTCATGCAATCAAAATAAACGAAAAAATTGCCAAACAGATAGTTAAGTGAAGTTCAACCCATCCACAAGCTAAAACTTCTGCAGCCTGTTGTCAGATAGACAATTTATTAATGAGCCATCCCTCGTCCAGCTTGCTCACTTAAGCAAATGGACCTAACTGACTGCTTTCCATTGTTAGTCTATCCAATCAATAAATAGACAAAGGATTGATTTTTGGTGCAAAGTGAGGAAAAACGTACAATTAAGCCAGATTGTGGCGTTTGTTTTGCTGCATAAGCATGGTGACTCGCATCATTAGCAATAAATTTTACAGCTGATAGATTTGGTCGCCATTGTGAAGTCGGGCACTGCCACGCTGCACAGTGTCAACCTAGCAGATTAGGAGTTTTAAAGGGGTCTGAGGAGGATAATCAATTCTCATTTAGTCCATTTGGCAGTGTAGCTGGTAGAGTTACCGTAGCAAAGTGGAAGGTATTTTGTGCGCCCATTTCTTATAGGAATTCCTCTCTCGGTTTTACATCGATTGCAGATGCAAGCTGCTTACTTTCCTTGCAAAAACAAAACTTGCATTTAAATTCTTTGACTATATCACAATCGAAAGAGCTTAAAGCTTACATCATAAGCAACAACATTGCTTTTAACAAGTACATATGGCCTTTGAATTAAGTATCAGACATTTCTAGAGAAACGCGCAGAACATCAACGAATCGAGCTATCACGCATTTTACTGCCTTTCCTCTTAGTGACATCGCCACCGCCTCCTTCAGTCGCCCTCCCACTCCCTCCCAGCATACTCACCGTCAACACAGCACATCGTTTCCTTAAGCGCTGTTGGTTTGTCATCAATTCTCTCTCTCCTCGTGGACCACCAATTGCAGTCCTCGAAACCTCTTGTATGTGAAGAGGCGTTTAATTGCAGGGTGGTTGGTGCGTATTCGCAGATTCGGCCTGTTTGTGGACTGTGCTTAGGATGATAAAGGTACTTGATACCCCTCAATTAGGGCATCTTGTGTGCTGTTTGGTAGTGGTGAGGAAGTGACCCGAATGTGTAGTTTGACGGGATTAGGCGTCCCTCTCTTATGCTGCCCTCATCTACCCAATCGTCCATCCACCTATCCATCCGCATAGATTCCATTCGTGAGAAGGAGACGTAAGGGAATAGTGCTTGCTCACGCGATTTGCATTGTCGCAGTGGTAAACTGGACAGCGCTACAGCTCCTTGCCTTTTCTCTCAAGTGGCATTTGGCTAAAATTATGCGGTAGAACATTCTGTTTTTAACAAGAACACTTTGAAGCCCACTAACATTCCACGGAATACAACCAGCGTCAGCTGAATTGTTTGGTGGCTTAACTGCTCTGTTGAAGTAAATGTCATCATGCTGCAGCGTCCTTCTACAAAAAATCACTTTTTTACTTAGTTTCCTTTAGACGTGAGTTCTACATGCAATTTTTCTGCACTCGATCGGCATTTGCGTCTGTGATTCAACGAGTGACCTCCACCGTCATAAATGAGATTTTGCTGAGTCTGATGTATGTGCTCAACTACTTTTCTGAACGGTTGGAAGTGGGCACCAAGTTAACGCAATCTTCTGTGTTTGGTGCATTGCTTACCTGTAAGTTTTCACACCCCACACCCTGGGCTACGCTAACAGACTCTCGAATCTTCTGCACATTGACAAGAAGTGTGCAGTACTCGCGCTTAGTCTCTTTTGTAGTGATTAGGGAATATAATTACCTCCTTTTAGATGTTATCATCAATACGAACTGGGTTGAAATTTCTGTCGTTGTGTTAGGGCAGGAAGCTCGCTGGCAGGGATATCGTTGCAAACGTCTGTTGCGTGATGCATGTTTAGTAAATGAGATGGCGTGGCACACGTCTCGATCCACCGAACGGATTGCGCTATGGATGAATGGAAGTATGAAGATGGACTGGTACTGAACAGCGACGTTAATATTTGAGCAAAGTGGCACAGATGATTCGATGCAAAGCATCACGGCGCGGAAAATCGAAGTAGGTAATTATTCTCTCCAAAGTAACGTTTTTGAGGCACAATGCATGGCGCATATCTTTCTTATATAATGAGCGCGGAAAATGGATAATATGCCTTAAAATAAAGCGCGTTGGACAGCAAATATGCAAGGATCATCCATGGTGAGTGGCATTAGTCGCTGACTAGGAGTGGCTCTTAATGAACTCGCCCTGTATTAGCAATACCATGAGAAGGCTTAGAACTTTTATCTCACCTTATTTCCTCACTTGACCTAGTAAAATGAGTGTTTGTTTAAACGTCAAATGCTCGAAAATAAGCCATACATTCAGTGTCAGATAATGCGGACCTCTAACACATAGAGTGCTTATCCTCGCACCCATACCAGACATTCATATCGACATCCGACTAGTTATGAACACTTGGCTGTCCATCTCCTCCAGTCA
Source organism: Taenia hydatigena (assembly GCA_036345935.2). Taxonomy (NCBI): domain Eukaryota; kingdom Metazoa; phylum Platyhelminthes; class Cestoda; order Cyclophyllidea; family Taeniidae; genus Taenia; species Taenia hydatigena. Next base: position 16,978,403 of record JADWOT020000009.1, read on the forward strand.
ACGAAGAGCACGCTCAACAAATAGGCTTAGAGTTGCTTATTTGCCCGAGGTGGCGAGGAGAAGCACGCAGTTCGAGTCCATGAGGGTAAGATGCTTTCGGCCACAAGGCTTTGATTTTTGAAAGATCTTTGCATCTCTCTACCACTCGTGTCACACCTTGTTCCAGTTTGACCTCCACAGCAATCAAGGTGCATGCGCCATGATTTCAATAAACAACACGATTTACTTTTGCATCCACTTCCAACGTAATAGCCGAGTTGACTACCTTCCCGAAGCATCTCTCCTCTTGTCACATCTGAGTTAAGCTGAGTGGGTTCAGGTCAGAGGTGGGTAAAAGAGAGTCCCTAAAGACAGTACGATACCCCCATACCACCAATCTCCTGCTTCCCTGAAACAGTACGTACTTGGGTCGAGCTCCGTCTATCGACTCCAATACAGAGCTAGGCCATCAATTAATTAACCTTGCCTGATGGCGTTCAGTTTGCATTACCTTTTAACTTCACTTGTCTGTCATGCTCATTTCACTCCACTTCTGCGTGCAATCACGTTGACCCGCAAGATTTAAGCTTGAGTGCTTGATAGTGCTTTTCTAGGTGGGGAGGAGCAACCGACCGCCAAACCAATGTCTACGACTGTGTCTATTAAGATTACTCAAAGGGTGGTTTCTCTGTGCTTGTGGTCTTCTTCTCCATTAAAAGCAAAATTAATAAAAGAAACCCCTTTGTGAAGGAAGCTTACTTATAGTTTTGCATTGATGGTAGGTTTCTTTTCTTGGCCAAGAAAAGAAAGGAGCTTGGAGAGCAATGGGTGGCTTTAAACGGTATGTTCTCGCGCTGCTGATTCATGTCAGGGAGCCCTGCTTTGTGTACGTCATTTATCGCCTATGTTGGACAATTACTCATATGACAAAGTGGCTTGGCACCGCTAATTTTGTTGCATTTAAGGGTAAAGGGAGGCTGCCAGCAGAGCGATGCTGTCGAACACATTCGGTATCAGCTCTACAAGTAAATTAAAAAAAAACCGTAGTAAATGACACGGCTTGCATGCTCGCAATGTGTATATAACGATTTTGGGAGATAAATAAAGCTTCAACTTAAAGTGGAAAAGCGGTTACAGTAAGATGCATGGCATAACTGTGATTCAAATCGATGGGGACCACGTACCACACATCTGTGACTTAGAAATTCAGGCCGATAGCCTGCAACGACCATTCAAAATAGGCACATCCAACAAATTCATGTCATTTCCCGCTTTACACGTCCGAATTGTCTATTTCAATTCCACACGACTTTTAGTGCTTTTCTTGAACCCCACCATGCAGGGTGAGTTTACTGCCTCACTCCTGCACTCTGATCCGCACTCCTCTTTTAACCTTTGCATTTTGGCTGCACAATGCTCCAAGCAGTTAGCACTTTCTTGACAAAGGTCAACACCCGACGCCAAGGCAATAGTAAAGAACAGATTTTTTTGTTTTCAAAACAGACTCATTCCCTGTCAACTGATTTAAATCTCCACTTAATTGCCATGGGAGCTGTTTTGGCTGCAGAGCAAAAAGAACCCGTTAGAAAGCGTATTTTGATCTATTTTCATGGTCATGCTCGCGGTTCAGTTCGGAACCTTAGCAAGGCACCTTAAAATAATCATTTATCAATCCTAACATTCATCCTTACAGAAGCTTGGCGATTTGCTATAGACAAGGCAAAGCAGATGTCGCCACATTGGTTTTTCGGAAGACCAACCATATCTTTATGTAGGACATGACGGTTCTCCCTCTTTTCGTCTCCATGGAAAGTAGTTTCCAAATCCATTTCCTTCCAGCATTCGCCCAACCTTAAGAGCATTATCATCTACTTGTTGTCACGACTTCAATTTCTTTAGTAAACCCTGTTCTGACACTAGCAATGCATCCCACTGCTTGGCTGCTTTGCATGCTGTAGATTGATGCAACTTCAATAGGGCACTTATTAACCACTGAAAAAGTATGTGGTAGTAATAACAGAATCATGGCCAAACACTTGCGAAACGACGTGGAAGGCTCACCTTGTCGAAACATTTTGTGCTTCAACTTCACTTCTAATGGCGTCTTAGTGACAGTCTTGATGGAATGTATGACAATCTCTACTAGAATTGAATATCTACGCCCAAGTGCAGATAATAAGTACGAATTGGAAGCCAGCGACGCTCGAACCAATGGAAACGACGGATAAGAATGTGCAGTCCAATCTACCATATCCACTTTACTTGGATCATGTCCACAAGGGAGCTTACATGGCCGTACTTTCTGCCCATCTTTAATAGAACAAGTGATTTACATCCGAACGTGTTGGTTCAACAGCTCTTTAATATGGTAATTGCTGCCTCTTGAGGACAAACACATCGATGTACTCTTAAATACTGCTACCAATGTGTTGAAAACCTCACCTACGCCTGCTTCTCTGGTCAGACATTCGCAACCCTCACCACCATGTAATTGGCGTTTTGAAAACCACTTGAAAGCTACTAATTCTAGTCAGCAAATCATCTTACATCCAAAGAGCGATTTGATCTCAACGTCGTCTATATATTTTGGCTACTCAAGCGTAGTTGCAGTTCCATTCCCTTCGCTTTTGCTTCCGCTGAGGACCACGAGGCAACAATCAGTGAGTTGTATTTTGACACTTGGTCCTCATTAGTGTGAATGTAAAATCCTTTGCTGAATACCTATTTTTGCTTCTAAACAGATTATTGCACATCCATTCTGGTGCATTCATTCATTTTGATGCCATCATAATTTCAGGCTATGAGTAAATGCGATTAGTCGTTTCGTTGCGTTAACGATTTGCATGAGTTGTTAAAGGCCAATTCCCAGGGAGCACTTAACGCAATATCACTCTCATTGGGGTCCTGTGAGTTCTCTCCATCCGCCTGAGTTGGATTAGGGAAGCATTGAAAAATGGCCTCGATAAGGAAGTCGCAATAACGGCTGAGTTGACTTCTGACACTGAATCCAAAAACACCGGCATTTGCGTACCGCAGGGAAGACGAGGCTCTTCTTGACGGACTGATGTTCAACACATTACCTATCGCAACTGCCATCGCAGTGCGTGATTCAGCATGATTTTTTGAGCAATGGGCACCAGTAAGCTGGTATACGCAGATATACGCTAAATGCCATATTGAAAGCTATTATTCACCGATATTACCAGTAGAGGCATCAACTGCCACCTTTAAAAATGGCACCACTGAGCGCCTATTCTTAGCGCTCGTTGCCAAACATCTTACAGTTGAGAAATGTGCATGCTTTGCGCGATGTAATCATCAGAATGCAATTTTTACACAGACGAAAAAGAAGGAAACGCCGCAAAGACTAGCGGATCTAGTGTAACCTCCACAATCGTTGGGTTTCTCCTCATCTGCATAGCGACAGTCCATGCTAAAACGCTTGTGTGAGTCAAAGTAAATTGCTTAACCATCCACCTTACTTTGGTATCAAGACGCATGGCTTGCGCTTTCAAACCAACTCTTCCTGCCTTGCCGACATCCATGGTATTAAGGGTGCTCCACACCCACACATTCTTGCTTAATTAACATTAATTTAACATCTCATGGTGGGCAATCCCGGATTAACAAATGCACGAATTTGGCACATTTATTTGTGGTTGAATGGAACAGAACGAGAAGTCGCTCTTCAACTTGTGGTAGAAGGTAGGCTAACACCTTATTAATAACCTCACTATCCGACTCTCGTGCTCGACAGACTTGTGATTCGGGGTGTTTCAGTAAAGGAAGGAATGAGTAGATAGGATTCACCTTATTTTCATCATTATTTCGCTCTATGACCCACAATGCTCAAATAATAATTTAGCAGTTCACGCAAATGGACCGGCGCAACCGGTCTGTCAACTGTTCATCATCATGGGTCACCTTCAATTCTTCAGAGTTGTGGTTCTCATCACATTGTTGTCATTAGGAATGCTGATATGATGCGATCCAGAAATGGACAATATGAGGAATCAGGTAGGCACCAGATCTGCAATTACCATTCCAAAAATCACTAGTCAAACGTGTATCACTAAAGGTTTCGTTGAGTGGTTAACGTGGCTCCCCATTTTTTTTCGAAATTTTTTTGGCCACGTTCAATGGAATGTGCACACTAGCACACTATGGCACGTTTCCGCATAGAGCAAAACGGAGTAAGTAGGAAAAGAAACTACATGCCTAGTGGGAAGATGTGTTCGTTGGCCTTCATATCGCTGGCGAAAGGGGGCAACGTTGAACGGCATCCAGAAAACCACTGCAGTTGATGTGATGTGGTCTGGTTTAAGTTCAGCAAACCCTCGTAAATGCAATTTCAACCCGATGGCATGGAAGTGCGTATGAACTTACTTCAAGTCGCATAATAGTCGTTGTGGTTGTTGCCGCGAAAATGCGGACGAAACATTGCTCAACAAGGAAATTGTTCATAACCCTTTTCGTCTTTTCATGGAAGCGCGTACAGCATCCACATTTTCCAAGACATTTGTAGTAGCAGCTAAGAGTACATCAATGTGTTTATCCCAGGGAGGCAACACTTAATCTCCCGCCCTGCTACAGTTAAGAGTTCTTGAGCCAATACATCTAAGTCAAAAACATTTATGCTATTAAGAGCAGATGGAAAGTACCACCACATAAACCAGCCTTAAACATGGTCCGAATAGAAGTGAACAAGGCAGATTGCGCATCATATACTTTTTCATCTCGTCCATTAGTTTGAATCGTACCAGCTTCTAATATTCATTTTGGTATGCGTTCTTAACTTTATTGGGACTGTCTCGCTTTCCCTTGAGACATTAACTGAGGCACGTTTGAAGTACGGTTAAAGTGCTCAGTGATCTCACATGCAAGAATGGAGGCGGTAAAGTACAGGTGTATCTCCGTTCTTACTAACACACATTCCCGACGATTAATAAAAGGCTTGTCGGAGTCGAATCAGTCAGCAGCATGCATTGCAACAAAGTAGTGGGAAGCATCGCCAGTGTCAGAACAAAGATGGTAAGGTAATTTAATTCCTAGTGATGAAGTAGATGGCAGTGCTCTCAATGTAGGGTGAGTGTTGTGGAAAGTGAGATTCGAGAACACTTTTCTAGCGAGATGACAGAGAGAGAGCTATTATGACCTATATAACGATGTTGATAGCCTTTCAATAGAAACCGCTTTGGCGACATCTGCTTAGTCTCGTCTGTATTGAGTCGCTAACCTGCTTTTGGGATGAATGTGAGGGCAGATACCTGATTTTGCACAATGCCTTGCTGATGGATTATTGTGAACGATGAACGAATCCTACGGATGCCATAAGATGCGAATAAGCTGGACGCGACACATGGAATTCTCAGTGAAGAACGTTAGTCAGTGAGAAGATATGCTACTTTGTATCGTTTTGCTGACTAACCGCTTTGGATAGAGCAGTGACTGCATTAAAACTTATGGCATTTATTTGAATCGTTTTCCACTAACTTAGGGCCAAGTGGGGACCAAGTATTTTAGCAGATAAAACCCGATGGGGAAGGTAAAGAGGGAGCAATAATTTCGCATTTGATGAAAAATTGTTGGACGGCAATTCACTTTATCTTGTCCGCACCTCGTAAACGATCAGTGGTGCTGCTGCCGGCGCAACGCATACAAGTGAATTGTTGCTACTTGTAGACTCTTGTAAAATTTAGTTGTCAGGTAGAACTGATGAGCTGGTGGAATTCTGCCTTGCTAGCATTTCAAAAAGGCATCTGACGTTCTTCCAAAGAGGTTAAAATCACTTGCTGTCCATGTGGTGGTGGTCATGTCGGTCAATAAAAAGGTTTAGTGCCCGAACAACTGGCTTCGCAGCAGTGGTTTCAACCATCCGATATCTCAGACGTCGAATTGCTAGACGACGGATGTGTGGCACGATGTGTGGTAAGGGAAGACAAAATCACAGCAGGTTTAGCTGAGTTCGAACGTGTAGCATCTTGGCAGTTGTGTTTTCGATTCTTCAATGTTTCCATTAAGACCTTCGAAAATACGAAGAAGGCTCTTCTTCGCACATCAATATAGAACGGGTGGAGCAGATATTATAGCTAGTAGACTTAACCTCAGCGGTTATAAACTGGCATCTGTTTGTTTGCAAAGCAACACAAAGTGATGAAGGCACCTTGTCTATATTACTGTAGATGCTCGCCCACCTTGTTAAATTCGTGAGGCTGTCAACGCATTCACCCGCTTCATTTTGAACACTTCACCCCATTTCACCGCAAAGGAGAGAACGCCTTCCCACCCTGTTCCATTCAACCACGAATAAATTTGCTAAATTGTTGCATTTTATGCTCAAAATGCATCCAAAACAAGACATTAAATATTTGTTAATTAAGCAAGAACGAATAAGAAGTGAGTTATATTCGACACCATGGATGCTGGAAAGGCGGAAAAAGGAGGTGGAAAATCCGGGTTATGCGTCATGATATTGGACGAAGATGGGTGATTGGGAACTTGGCATTGATCGCCGCCAACGATCAAGCAAGAACTACCGCCACATACGTGAAGAGGAGGACAAGGATCGCGGAGGTTATACCAGGTCCGCTAGTCATTTCCACACTTCCTTTCTCATGGTCTGTGTAATCAAGATACTATGCTACTTATATTGTGTCGGGCATCCACATCTCTTAACGCATGAGAGCACAATATTGGGTGTTATGGATGGGCGGTCAGTGTGAGCTCAAACAAAGCTTGTGTGCAAGAACGTCGACTGATGCCTCTTCGGGTAAATGCAGGCAAATATCATCATTAATGCGGTTTGCACAGCATAATTGAATGGACTAGCTTACCGGTTCCAAGTATTTGAATAATTTTACTGAATTCCAGAAATGGAGTTCCATTATGCATTGCCATCACAGTCACCCTGTATGATGTGTTGGGCACCAGCCCGTTAAGAGTGATTTCGCCCTCACTGATGTGCACAGAAGTAGACTCCTCGAATCCGGGTTGAGAAGTTGACACTGCCTTTATTTTGATTCTCCCATTGATAGCTTCATCCCAGCCTGGCGATCGCCAACTGAGGCGAATGGAATGAGAAGTCACAGGCTCCCATCGGAAGAGGTTTTGTAAAATGTCTTCGTCTGGAATAGTCCAAATCACAACGTAGGAGAAGTGTCATTTAGCCAAAATGACAACTCACTGGCGTCAATCACATTTGTTGAGACTTTTGCGACCGGGAACTGAAGCAAATTATTCATTTGATGTGGCATTTGCAAGGCATAGATGAAGGCAAACCAGACCATGTTGCAATAAGTGCAGTGGTTTTTTGATGCAGCTCAGCATTCTCTCCTATTCTGCTAGTAGTATGGGGGGAAAACAGTATCTTACTGAAAATGCAGGATCTTCGTCCACCTGGCCAGTTAGTCCCTACGTTGAAACTTGTCACAGTGAGCATCCTCACTTAAGTGAAACCGCAGGGAATCGAAAAAGGAAGGAAATCCTTGATCGCTTGACAAGTCCGCCGTTAAAACACATCTGACTAGTGAATTTTGCTGTGACAAATGCGTAAATGATGCCTGCAAGAATCCTTTAGTCTCTCGATTCATTGACTGCATCTACTCAGCATTCCTCAAGACAATACGCCAGTAAGAACCACACCTATGCAGACTCGACAGGAGTGGAAGTGCAAACGGTAGTTATAAGCAAGATTGAATGCAGCACGTCGAAATGAAGATGACCGGTGATAAATTAATGGGCAAGACAATTGAAGTTTTTACATTATAAGAATAACCAAATTGCTCCATGTAAACTCTGCATTATGGAGCAAAATTTAGTTGCGGGTTCTACGCATAGGCGCCCAGTTACGAACTCATCTTAAATTGTTAGTGGATGCGCCATTTCACAGCACAACCACACGTGTTGGCTTGCCAATGCCCTATGTCTGAATTTCTTTGCTTAATTCCAAAATTACAGTTCCATTGTGCATTACCTTCACGGTCACATTGTATGATGCGTTGGGCATGAGATCGCGAAGAGTGACCTCTCCTTCGCTGAGGCTCGCAAACACTGACTGCACGGGTGTGGAGTCAGAAGCCGATACTGCCGCCAGTCCGATTTCTCCATCAAGCACAGCCTCTAATTCATTCATGCCCCAACGTAAGCGAATAAAACGAGAATCTGCAGGGTCTCAATAGAAGTGTTTTTCAGTGATTGTTTTCTTAACATTGTTCCTTTAGTAAAATAGGAAAAGTTCTAATCAGCCTCATTACTACCTAGTGGTTTGATTGCATGTGTCCACGACCCGGCAGAATGACAGGCTCAAAATGAGTGGAAGTAGATGAATGGAGATGCTTAGAGGAAAAGTTTGTGACTAAAAATGTCTTGATGTGTTAGACGCTTGTATGCTTATGCTTGTGACACTCAAATGTAAAAATACAGCTTACCGACAGCTTTTACATGCTCCTTAGCCAAAACGAAAGTCGTCAGCAGAATAAGACACAAGTGATGCGCCACCATCTCACCACAACTGCCAACAATTCGCAGCTCATGGCGCATTCATGAGAATGCTTTACTTGCGTATCAGCCTATATGCTCTCCTCGCCCTGACCCACAAGGCAACTTCTACGCATTGTGGTGTGCTGGAATGCGTGTGTCCTCCCGCATTCAACTTCCACGCTTCTTATCATAGTGGCAAACTGCTACCAAATTTGAGAAAGCGTGCAGTGAACACTCACGCCACGCATTGTCCTTCGAGTTAGTTAGGCAAAAGTTATTTAGAGTAAGGTGGAGAGCTATGAATCGCCTACATCTTAAAAGTGCACTTGTATCGTTTGGAAAATTACATACACCAAATGAAGAATGCGACTGCTATTATGACTTCGTTAGCCCATTCTGTGGCTTTTTACACGCGCAATGGTGAGTTGTGAAAGAAATCGAGACATTTCATAGAGACGAGGCTTCCGCCTCTCTGATGTATTATTCTTCTCTCCTCCTTACACATGGTTAGCAGAAGAGGAAGCAGTGTTGAAGTGTATCAAAGCAAAAGTCGTGGTATCGAAGACACCACAGAGAAGGCGCTACACGTAAGAATGCTGCATGAGCTGCTACACTACTCCTTCCCCACTAACGGCAACACAATTCTTTCGCACTACATTAAACTCAGTCCACACTTTATGCACCCTTCGCGCAATCCGACTGTCATGGTAATGCAGATGACGTCAAGCACGTTTTAGCACGTCGGCACTCATTGAAACGCCTTCAAAATCCCCATTGTTATCAATCCTGAAGACGGCCAATCTCGTCTCCCTGTAATGCTTTTGAGACCCTCCCACTGCCCATAAATACATTTACCTCGATTCCTTTTGTGCTTAACTTAGACAGCACCAAAATTGACTTGATTTCATGCCTAACATCACCCTAATATTACTTGGCCTGCCACTAGCGATGCAAGGGAGGAAGTCTTAATGAAAACACTTGCTGGTAACAAGTAAAATATGCACCCCTGCCATAACAAACTGATCTTTTCGAGTGTTTAATGAAGGGTTTCATCAGAGTGAGACCAAAGAATAATGCGGTGAGACCAGTCTGGCAAACAAATCAAATAGACATAAAATGGTTCAAGGCGAGTAAATGTTGTAGGAAATGAGAAAAATGAAGACATTTTGCAATAGAGAGAGGATGGACCATGGGTGGTGTTGATCACAATAAAGTGATGGTATCGTTTTAATTAATGTCAACGTGGCAACACGTGCTTGACCCTGTGTGGACTACCGTGGTAGAAGGATCCTGTGAGACATGCGTGAAATAAGACCACTACAATAAGAATAAAATAAAATGAATATAAAATAATAAAATAAGTCTACTACAGTTTTGTTGACAAAAGAAGAGAGAAAGCAGCATGGCAGGTTGTGATGAAGTGTCACGTGCTGCATCATAGCAGTGGTATTTTCGTGAAGGCTACGTTTTCATGAATGCTGTTAAAAGAAGGCAAAATTCTCCTGCTCGTAAAATTGGAGGATAGGAGGAGAAGTAGTCTTTTCAGCTAATGAGTTTGGCATCGGTATTATCAGACTGGCATCTAGCCATGCCATTCTGATATGTGGCCTCCTCTTATGCTGAAAAATTGCAAAATCGTCCTTGGAGCAGTAAACTCAGGAGTTATTGGACTAATGCCGCCTTATTGTTTCTCCGGCTGTCTCCACAAGTAAATAGGCCAAAGCAGTGTCAATTCCGAGCTGGTTTATTAGTGTTCCTCTGATGCGAATTCGCAATATTTCTGATAACATAACTTGCTTTATGGAATGAAGTATCCTATCTTCCTCTAATTTGTTAGATCAATCTCTATCGAGTGTAGTAAATTAAGCCTATAATAAAATGGTTTCTTCCTTCCCCTGATACATAAAACCATCGTATCTTTTAGGATAAGTTTGTAAGCGTGCAGGCAAAAATCCAAGGTCCTGCGTTTGCGATTCTGACACACGCCTTACTGAACCACGGATTGACATTACTCGGGGTACGGAATGTCTCTAAATCTCAACAATTTCGTTTACTCGGATCCTTCATGCATTCTCGTTGAAGTGCTGCACATCCGCCCCTTCAGCCTTGTCATTTGTTACATTTTGAGTAGTTTTACAAGGCTAGCTTTCTCTCTGCACTGTTTTCAATTATCCACTCGTAGAAGGCAAGTGTGGATTTTAACGTATTTTGTTATCAAATTGTCCTTGACACTTTCGGCGCATCTCGCTGCAACGGCTTACTAAATTGTTTTCAGTCTGCAAAGTCGTTGCCCGTTTTGGATTCTCCATCCAAAAGAGTATTATCAGTTTAACTATGAGGAGGAAGGAGAAAGGAATAAGGCTTAGAACTAGTTAATGAAGTACCTTATCTCTCCTCAGCCAAAGTAGAGCTCCCTTGAATGGTTTGTGCTACGTTGTGGTGTACCTCGCCGCACTTACTTGCTGAAATGTTTGAAGCCTGTAAAATGGAATTCCTGTTTGCATGCGTACCATTGAAATGCATCCTCTTGTGTTTATCGATTGGTGCGAGGCCCTTAACATCAACCGAATCCCTCAGACACCTGCCTAAGAGACGCACGAAAATGTTTGTTTATGGAGGGGTTTGGATTCTTACCAAATTGTGGTCGAAGAAAGGATGCGGTCTAACAAGAACCGGACTAACCCAATGACTGATGTATTAGTCTCAAAGGAAGCCCGTTGCTCTCCATCAGAATGGAGACTTCCCAAGGCAAATTCTGATATGTGCAACCAGTAGGTGTTTATGTAGGAGTCATAGGAAACACTTCTTAAAAGCTTGTTGGATTCCCAAACACCTCAACGCCTCATTCCCTACCCTTGTCCATAGCCAGGTTAATGTAAAACAATAAACTGCTTCTTATGAGAAATAAGGATATAGTGGGCATCCATTTGTCTTGATGCGGAAAAAGGCTCAATCTATGAGCAGAAATGCCTTGTGTAAAGCGGCGTTAAAGTTTGTCAGTGGATATGAATGTTGTAGAGGACTAAAAGGGGCCAAATGAAGAAAATAATAAGCTTTTGACTTGCAAATCTGTTAGACTTCCTATTTTTCTTCCTGAGTGGAAGAAGAAATCAAGAACATGCCGCTTCCTTTTCCTTCATCTCTCTTTTTCAATCATCTATTCTAGGCAATGGGAAGGAAGGAGAATATTTGTTTGGAGTTGAATCTTCAGCCGAAGTTTTGGAAATACAGTAAGATATAAGGTTATAAAAAGGCGTGATGTACTAGTTTATCCTACCACAACGAAGCGGAAATAATGGCATAGGGATTTTGCTGTGACAGAGGTGAGGAAGTCGTGTATGCTGTTAAAGAACTGGTGGCCTCTTTCCACTGATCCACTAGTCCTGCTTCTCCCCTATGAGAGGCGATCTCTTGACCTCATCCTAGCTGTGTCCAGATAGATTTTAGGTGTTATTTGATGTTTGTCTATAGGAAGCGAATACCTCGTTAGGAATAGCTGAGTCTATAGGACAGCATACGCTTAAAATCGCACACTTACCCAGTAGACATAGTCCCCTCTTCCTTCCGACGATATGGAAATAACGAACACAACATCCCACTAGACCTGCAGGATCTTTCTATGCTTGCTCAGCTTGTCCCTACTCCAAAACCTGCCATGATGTGCCAGTGTACATCTTCAGTTGCAACAGGAAAATGAAATTTACCAGAAGTAGGACAGCAACACTGAGCACTCGACTAACTCTACATGCACGCATGTTTGACTAGTGGTTATTGAAGTGGTGCTTGCACAAATGAGGTCTGCTCAAGTCCTGCAGTCTCTTGCCTTCTTGATCACATCTTATCAGCATTCGTCGATCGGTGATTGCAACTCGGCAGTGCCGCGTTCCCTTTAGAAATACGCCCCCATAGGGTTGGCGAGGGTGGAAATGTTATCAATGGGCAAGATACAATGTGGCATGCCGAGGTGGAGATGACCGCTGATGGATCAGAACATATGCAATTTATCCGACGGAAAATGTTATTTGGCAAATATAATGTACGGTCTAAGCTACTAATGGATACCCTTAAGCTGCTTCGAAATTCAAATGCAAATGGCTTAGGAAATCAAGCAAAAGAGTGGCAACATTGAACATTATACCAAGTTTTCAAGGATACATGTTTGACTAGTGATCGCTGAAATGGTAATCGCATAAATGGTGCCTGCCTAGGTTTCTCACATAATCTCATACCTTCATCACATCTCACCAGCTTCCCTAACGGTACCACGGTATTGAGAACCACACATCTAGAGAATTGGAAAGTGTGCCATACCAAGGTGTAGATGACCGATGATGACGGATGAGTGACACACCGACTACACCCTTTCCTTTACGTAAATCACTACACTCCTCTTTGCCTATTGTGAGCCATCAATCAAAGTGATTATGTCACTGCATTGAATCCCACCTACTCATTCCTTCTTCAACTGAATTGAAACAAACCACACGTCTGTCGTTCACCTAACTGCAAATTAGAGAGCACCTTCCCAGTCTGTCCAATTTAATCACAAACAAATGTGCCAAACTCGTGTATTTTTTAATTTGAAATTATTCGTCTTAAAATTTTAAATCTATGTTAATTAGGCAAGAATGAATAGGAAGCGGAACATTGTGGGCGAGGATGGATGATTGAGAAAGTGGCGTTGGCTCACGCGAGTGTTTAAGCAAGTACTACAACCATGCCCGTTAGTAGGAGTTCAGCGATTGCGGAAGCTATACCAGATCCACTGGTCGTCACGGCACTTCTCACCTCATGGCCTGCGCAAACAGGACATTGTGCTAGTCATCTCATAAAAGCATGCATAATAATCACCCATAAGTCATTTGGTAATGCGCACCGAGAGGTAAACTCAAACAAAGCTCTTGTGTAAGAGTGGCGATCGGCGCATCTTCTAACAAATGCAGATACTATAATTCGGTGCGAAATTTAGAGCTAACCAGCGCCCAGTGTTCAAACATTTTCATAGAAATCAAAATATTGCCACCCACCTATCACTTTTGTCGCGATCACAGTGCGCATTGAGTTGGGCATCAGTCTGCCAAGAGTGACTTCAACTTCACTACTGCGCGCTGAAGTAGACTTTGCGGTTTGGGGATCAGAGGTCAGCACTGCCCTTACTTTGATTACCACATCGATTGCTTTATCTGGGCTTGGCGAATCCTAATTTAGGTGAATAAAATGGGAATTTACAGAACCCTAATGGAAGTGGTTTTGTAGAATCTTTCATTTGGAATCCTTCAATTTATAAAATGTGGTAAGTGTTATCCAAAATGGCTACTCAGTGGTGTCTAGACTGGTTGCAGTCGGCGGAAGGAAGAAAAAGGCACTGTCACTGGCACTGTATAGTAGTGAGCTCCCACCACTTTACGACGCTAGAGCACGATGAGTTCAAAATGAGCGCAAACGACCATTCACAAAATGCGTTTTAAACAAGGACTCTCCTACGTTTTTTTAATCATAAAAGCGAAAAATTTAGCGACAGGTGAGACGGACTACTACCTTACCTTAATTAAATTTATGAGAGATCCCATGTCATCCAGTTGAAGTGACATTAACAAGGCATTGCTGGACTGCAGTGGTTTTGTGGATGCAACTCAACACTCCCTCCCCCTCTTATAGCCAGATGGAAGAGAAACAACACAACATTCCACTAGACATGCAGGTTCATTGCCCACTTGATCTGTTTGTCCCTTCGCCGAACCATGTCATTATGTGCAGGTGTATGTCTGCAGTTGCAGAAGGCTAAAGAAATTCAAGGGAAGTAGGGTACAATTGGCCTTTTAATTAATCCTTTATTTGTACATATCTGACTAGTGATCGTTGAAGTGATATTGGCATGGATGGTGCCTACAGGGATCCCCAATCTCTCCATGTCTTCACCGAATCTTTTCAGCATTCGAAATGGCACTGTGGTGGTGAGAACCACACTCTTACAGAATCAGCGATGACAGAAGTAAAAATAATAAGCATGAACAAGATATAAGGTGACATTCCGAGATGAAGGTGACAGATGATGGATCAGTGAACATATCGGTTACACCCTTTACACCATAAGACTTGCTAACTTAGAACTTGTAAATTGTGCATTATATAGCAAGGCTTGTTAAAGGCCTCGAAGAATGGGCACCCAGTAGTGAACTACAACAATGCTCTTGTGTTTGAACACATAGTGCATGAGAAGGTGGTAATCAGTCCGTCAGGCGTGACTTCTCCCCCGCTGAGTTACGCAAATGTTTACGCTTTAAATTCGAGGTTAGACGCTAACACTGCCTTTATTGTTAATTGTCTATCAAGCACGTCAGTAAATTTGTTCTGATTCTAGTTCTCTGCCCTGAAAATTTGTTTGCCTTTCCACCTGTTAACGGGTTGGAAGAGGACAGAGATTTAACGTTTGTTGAAAAGAAAGAGGTGGGTGAATTCAGCTTACAACCATCTGGATTCCCAATAAGACCGATCAATTTTGACAGGTGTAAAGAGTTCGATGCTTGGAATGGTCTACTTGTCAATCGTATAGCAAAAAGTGGTAAGAGATTCAGAGATACTCGAAGAGAAGAACCAAACAGTGCATCATCTTCTAACCCTTCTAAAGGCCAATCGCAGGTCCACTCGCGTCCAATTTTCGATTTTGTCCTCATCAGAACGGAAACGCTAATACTTAGTATTGGTATATGACATCTCAGAGCATTTGGCAATCCTTTAGAATTTTACGACACATTGGCATTTATCATACGGTAGATCAAAGCTGGACAAACTAAACATTAGCAATTTGCTCCTGCAAAACTTAAACGATTAAAGTAAGCAAAGTAAATCTGCTAATCAGACCTTTTAGTAAAGTTTAACCCATGCTGCTCAATAATCTGGGCGGTCTGCTGTTAGATATATAGTGCGCAAGAAATCTGGCACGCGCCAGACTTATTCTCTTAAATCAACGGTCTATTCTATTGTGAATATATCCAGGCAATAAATGGGCAAAAGACTGATATTCTGTGAAGAAGTTAGGCCAAACCTAAGGTCAAGCCAGAAGCGGTGTTAGTTTTGCCGAAAGAGGAAAGTGACTACTGTTGGGATCTCGTCAGTAGCAATAAGTTCTGCCCGTGATAGATTTGAGACTCCATTGAGAAGTCGAGCACTGTCGCGCCACACAGTGTCAATTTAGCACATGAGGGGCTCTAAAGGCCTCTATGGAAGGGTAATTACTCCTCGTGTTGTCTATTTGGCAGTGCAGTTGATTGGGTTACTGTGGTTGCAAACGAGGGCATCTTTATCTGCTCATTTCTTGCAGGCGATCCGTCCACGAGTTTACAACAACAGCCAAGAGAGGTATGAGGTTCACACACACTCTCAGCATCGTATTTTCGTTCTTTAAAAAGCCAATCGCCATTTCATTATCATGTCCTCATCAGAACGGGAAGGCCATTGCTTAGTGGTGGTGTGGATCATCTTAGAGCATTTGGAAAGCATTTAGAATTCGCTAGAACTAGTCGTAATCTACTTGGATTGGAAACACTTTGCTCTCGGAATTCAGTCCATTCGAACAATTGGGATTTGTTTTGCGATGCATTATGCTTGACCAACTGAGGATGAGCTTTTAGTCCCTACACAACTTAAACGATGAGAGCAAAGAGAAGAAACTTACTAAGCAGACGTTGTAGCGAAGTTAATTCAGGCGCAGGCATCAACCAGAGCAGTCTACTTCTTTGTGCCTCTCGAGGGAAGGTAAAGTGGCCCAGCCAGACAGAGAGCATTAGAACTCAAAAGTTGTTTTAAATCATATGAATGAAGGCAGTCAGTAGTCTGCAAAACTCGCTTTCCACTAAAATATGAGTCCAGAAGTTATTCAGTTGCATCAAATGCCTTCATCACTGTAGGCCACTTACCAAGGTCAAACTCACCAGTTTAGGGTTCAAATTTCTATGTTCAACTCAAGCTTTCAGGGTAGGAGAATTTTGTTGTTTCAGTGTTTTCAGTACTTTTGCTCACAGTATCTTTTTATGGAAAGTGGTGTTCAAATGACACCAGCTGGCATAGTGGAATGGCGGAGGTGGTAAAGCACACACCTCGAAAATTTCATCCACTTCACCAGACCAATTGGTTAGAGGGTTGGGATGTGCTGAAGATTATAAAGCGTGACTCAAGTACTGCTGCAGTACAAATTATTTCTACCGTGGGACTCCAAGGCCACGAAAGCCTAACAGTGGCCGCTTTTCATATTCAGCAAGACAAACACAACATCAAACTTGAATTTACTTTCGGCTGTACTTTTTAACAAAACAAATTCCTTGCCCATTTATTGCTTGGAAACACTCACAATGGAATGTGGCCACTTCGGTGTACCGATTTTGGAGAACAAGTTGAGCGTGCACTGCATTTTATTCATCACGTATCCGACAGTACACTGTTCAGGTTGTTACTTGTGCATGGGTTAGACTCCATTTAGACGTCAGTCTTAAGAATTTCTTTTGCTTACCTTAGTTGTTTAGGTTTGTAGGAAGTGAAGGCTAATGTTTAGTTGGTTTATAATTGTGTCCATGAGCCTGTAAATACCAGTGAGTAGAATGTAATGGATTCTGAGGGAGAAATTATACCAATCCAAGGTGATTATGATTTATTACAGAAAGTTCTGGAGACTTGCAAAATGCTCCAAGATGTAGAGTACCACCACTGAGTGGTGGCACTTCTGTGCCTATGGGATCGCTATAGATGAATGGCTGCATGGTTGAAGCCGCAAATGGATTTAGGAGAGAGAGAGAGTCCATGCAGGTTGCCTGTTTTCCTCATCGAGTCGCCATCTTGGCTACAGGATCGACAGGAAGGCCCCGTGAGTGCCGGAATTCCAAACAGTCGGACTCCGGCGAAGATAGTAGATGCCACAGCGCACATGCCAATTCGGTTAATTTGTCCCCAACATTGCTGTGCACGTTTCACCTGTTTTCCAACAAATCCACCCTTCATTTCTCTGCTCCAACGACCAGATTTCCTTTTCTACCTGATAACGGGATGAGTGGGTTTGAAGATTAGATGTCTATTGAAGACAAAGAAGTAGATGCGGCGCAGGATCATGTAGGGAACTAGCCTACTTGCCCCCCAACAGTTGCATAAGTTCGCAACTGGAGGGCAGGACAGCATGCTAGTGTAAAATGTGGCCTCTTTTTCAAATGAAAGGTGCAAGTTCATATATAAAGAAATAAACTGGAAAGCTATTCCACCCAATGATATCTCGTTGAAAGAGAAATCAATTGCGCACATCTGTATGGGATAAAACTGCGCAGATGAGCAGTGATGTGGGAGTTTACGGTGTGTTAAATCATAAGGTCTATCTGATTTTGTTTCCTTTCCCTACCCTTCTCCTCTTCCTCTGCAGGGTTTGAAGGCTTCCTACGCGTCGTGTTAGTGTCGTTAGCAGGCCTAGTCACACTCGGATTACAAAAGTGCTTTGAGGGCTTATGCGACTAAGATATCCTCCCATTGATATGTTAAAGCAGTGCTTACAATTTGTCTGGTTTTCGTACCAGGAAATGGCGACAAACTGACGCAATACTTGTGTCCACCAAGTTATGCAAGATGCAATCGTAAAAATCGTACGTGTGTGTACATGCGGCATCGTACCTTTCTACCCGTAAAAAGGGACCATGCATCTCACCTTGGCCTCCTCTCTTCTTGCATGCGAGAACACCGTGTACTTGTAAGAGAGCACCCAAGCATAGCGATGCTCATGCTGATAATTAAGAGGTTCCAAATAAACTTACATGCACTGTTCATTTATTCAGAAATTGTTATCCTACTGCTGCTCTAATTCAGCCTTCAATCGGGTAGATTATTTGCCTGGATTTTATGGGTGGTCCACGCTTGAACGCTCGTGTGGATCAATGTCTACTTCCCAATCATCTAATACCACGACCAATAGCTTGTGTTTTTAACCGATTCCTTCGTTCTTCTAGGCATCCATGGTGTTGGAAATATGGCATTTCCTATTCTTTCTTCACTTCTTAGCATCGATCTAACCCCCATGAGGGGCATTCCCTGAATGATGAATACACATGCTTGGCACATTTGTTTGTGGTTTAGTGAAGCAGTCTGGCAAGGCGTTCTCTTCTTCACAGTGGGTTGGGTGTAATTGTTGAAGGAAAAATAGGCGAATATTTTGACATCCTCATGGCAATCACAAAGTAGGCTAGCACCTCATTACCAACCTCACTTCACACTTATCATTGCGACAGGCACGCAATTTTCATTTGTTCCATGACTCACAACTGATGAAAGATTAAGCGTTTCACTTGATGGGAAGTGTGTAGACGGTATGTCCACCTATTCCTCATCGTTCATCTCCATGTCGGTATGGCACGTCCTTCATTGCTGTAGAAGTGTGGTTTCCGCTTCCCCATTGCTATTAGGAATGCTGGTAAGACGGGGCGGTGATGTGGAGTGATGTGAGGGCCATGGAAGTCACCACCTATGCAAACTCCGATAAGTAACTTATAACTATTGAAAAAGTTTACGTTAGCAACAACTGAGTTACGTGGGCAAAATTGGGAGTGGAAGGTTCACCTTCACTTCATCCCTTCACGCATGTGAGAACACTGTGTACTTTGATGCCATTTCCAAAAGCGCCTTAGCAACTGTCTCAATGCAATGTGTAGCAGCCTCTATTATAATCAAACCTCTACATACAAGTACAGGTTATTAGGGCATGTTGGAGACTAGCACGAGTCGGGTTGTTGGGCGAGATGGACAAGAATGTACTATCCATTCTATCTTGTCCACTTCCATTTGAATTATGCCTACAAGTAAATTTTTATTACCGTACTTTTTCTTCCATACTTGGTCGCACAAATGATTTGGATCCAAACGTGTTAATCCAGGAACTCCTAAATGTAGTGGAACTAACAATTTTAAGTACTGCCTCCTCAGGACAAACACAGAGATGTGTTCCTAGCTGCTGCTACCAATGTCTTAACAAATGTGGAAACTGTGCGTGCTTCCATAGCAGAGTGAAAAGGACTATGAGCAACATGCTTGTTGAGCAATGTCTTTTCTGCATTTTTGAGCCGACATCGACAGCGGCTACTACCACACTTCAACTAACTTTACACTCATTTCCATATCATCGAGTTGAAACTGTATTTGAAAGGCATCACTGAACACAAACCAAACTATATTACACCAACTGCAGTGGTTTCGTGCGTGCAGACCAACACTCCCTCCTCGTCTGCTTGTCACATCAAAGGAAACCAGCATAAGATCCCACCAGAAACGCACGTTCTCCCTTTACTTCCCATGTCCGTCCATACACCAAGCCTTGCTGTGAAGTGCGAGTGTGCATTTCATTTGCAAAGGGCCAATGACATTCAGCAGAAGAGAAGCGACGTTGAGAAATCAACCAACCCTCCATTGACACACGCTTGACTAGTAATTTCTGGAGCGGTGATTGCATTTCTGTTGCTTACCTGAGTCCTTCCATCACCCCTTATTTTGATTCCATCTTATCAGCTTTCCTAATCACAACACGTCAGTGAGAATCACACTTCAGAAGAATTGGACAGCGTACCACTCCGAGCTAGAAATGACCGGTGACGATGGGGCAGCAGAGATACCGACCACACTCTCCTCATTACGTGGATTCCTCAATTACTCCTCGCCCATTGTGAGCTATTGACCAAAATTAGAAGAATAAAACTCATTCCATTGCCGACTGAATTACCCCAAAGCACATGCCTGTTGCACACCAAAGCTGCGTAGCCACTTTAGGAATTATGTGTTAGTCTACCTTGCGATAATTATGAGGCTGTTAACATATTCGCCCACTCCACCCCAAAGCAGAGAACACCTTCCCACTCTCTTCCATTCAACCGCACATAAATGTGCCAAATTCGTGTCTTTGTTATTCAGGGCTTATTTATCAGGAGAGGATGAATTAGTGCTAATTAGAAAAAAAGGACTGGGAAGTGGGACACTCCCGTCACCATGGATACCTGCAAGGCAGAAAGGGGTGATGGCAAACGCAAATCATGGAAAATTGGCATTGAAGTACACGAGCGTTCAAGCAAGGGCTATCGCCGTGCAAGTGAAGAGGAGTCCAACGAGCGAAAATGTTATACCAGATCCGCTAGTCGTCGTGGCACCTCAGCTTGGCGTTACGATTGTCGTCTCATTATGGCCTGTGTAAACAAGACATTCTGGTCATTATAACATGCAAAACATGTACTTCTCTTAACGGTGAAGTGTTTGCTAATGAGCACTAATAATGAGCGCCCAGTGGTAAACTTAAGCACTGCTTCGGTGTAATAATGGTAGCAGATGCCTCTCCTGATAAATGTCGGTGAAGTGTCTTTTAATGTGGCATTTTGAGTATAATCACATGTATTGGCTTACCGGTGGCCTCTGTTTTAATATCTTTACTGAATTCCAAAAGTGGTATTGAATAAAGCAACACGATCGCAGTCATATTGTATAATGTGTTAGGCTCTAGTCCATTAACAATGACTTCTCCTGCCCTGAGGGACGCATTTGCCGATTTTTCAGATCCAATGCCAGAAGCCAACCTCGCCTTTGGGATGATATCCTCAATAATCGCATCAGGCAATATTCTCGGTTTCCAAGTTAGGCCAATGGAGTAAGGAGTCACAGGACCCCACTTAAAGTGTTTTTCCTGCGGTCGCTCTGCTAAGGTTGT
Organism: Taenia hydatigena; assembly: GCA_036345935.2. Taxonomy (NCBI): domain Eukaryota; kingdom Metazoa; phylum Platyhelminthes; class Cestoda; order Cyclophyllidea; family Taeniidae; genus Taenia; species Taenia hydatigena. Next base: position 16,999,569 of record JADWOT020000009.1, read on the forward strand.
CCCTTCGAAAAATTAAAACAAGTGTTAACCGGTCAAAATCACTACTCACATTTATCTATGACCTGAAAGCATGATAGCTTAAAAGTGAGTGAATCCACTCAAATGCAACTGCTTATAATCTGCATTGAAGCAAGTGCTATCTTTCAACAAATGCTTCCACATGATTGCTGATAAAATTCAAATGCAAATTAACAACTCACTGATTGTTTCTTCGTCATTCTCGGCCAAAACGATAGTCGCGAACAGAATGAGACACAAGTGAAATGCCATTTTCACACCACCAATGATTAGCCCTCACAACTCATGGCGTATTTATAAGGCTGCTACACACGCGTATCAGCCTATAAGCTCTCCCCGCCTTGACCTTCAAGGCGACACCTACGCGATGAGGTGTGTTGCATTATATGAGCCCTCCCACGTCCATCCATCCTCCCCATCCAGTCGCCATCGTCTGATGTTTTGTAGTTCCCCTCTCACTCCCTACATTCACTCAAATTGCACCCCTTTCGTGGTCAACTGTGAAAGCACACTGGACATGCCATTCCCTCTTTGGTTGACTTTTGTGCTGTACACCAATGTGAATTGCGTAAAACCTTTCAGTAAATGTCAAAAAAGTATGTGTTTGCGCATGCGTGGTCGTGTCTAATCACCTGTGAAAACGGTGCATGTGGTTCACCTCGACCTCCTCTCATTTTGCGCATGAGATCACCGTCTTCATGCAGGAGTGAAGTCAAGCATAGCGATAGTCGTGCTGATGATAAGGTGAATTTCAGTACAGTCGCGTGCATCATTCCCTCATTTAAGTCGCATAAAGAAGTAGATGGCGATGCTACCCAAGTTGGGTGAATGTTGTGGAGAGCGGGATCTGGAAGCACCTACCCATGGAGACGAAAATGCAAGAAAGCTGTTATGACCCTCATAAAAGTGTTGATAGAGCTTCAATAAAACCCAATGTGCAGACATCTGCCTAGCCTTTTGTGTATTAAATCTCCAAGCATCTCCCAGGATGAGTGTGAAAGTTGCTACTTGATCACTGCACAATGCCTTGCTCAAAGATCGTGGTGCATCAAATTAACCATTGCATCATGAATCTTCTTTTGGAATTTCGAGCATAAGTTTCCTTGTTCCAAGAATCTGTAACGAATGCAAGTGGCTAGAAAGAAGAACGAGAATCAAATTACCCGCTTTTGCGTGGGCACTGGATGAGAATGGGTAAAAGCATAATTATTAGTAAGAAATGTGCAGCACTGCAGAAGTGTTGGGCGTAGTGCGTCATCCATTCTGGTATGCGCATTGCTAGATGATGCAGAATTCATTTCTAACCTCATAATAAAAATATCTCTTGGTCCCACTTTATACCATTTGTTATGGTCTTTCAACATATTTTAATACTTTCCGAATTAAGTAGATGACACATCTAAAAACATCTGCAAATGCTGTGCTTTGTTGAAATGGGCATAAACTGATAAGCAGTGCATGTCACACATTTGTGACACATGGCGCAATGCAAAGAAATCAGGTTATCGCACATGACACTAACAGACCGGTGTGCAATTTATTCAAAGTAATAAATTGTGCTGACAATGAAGTGACAAGCAAGCAGTTTTAGTGCAACTAAGGGTAGGAAACAAGCAAAATGCATCGCTGACAAGAGAGGGAAGTGGATGGCTGGAGGGCATTTCATCCACCTTCGTAAAATTAAGTCGGCTGCAGGCTCGCCGTGATGCAAGTGGGTTACATTACCACAGTAAAGTGCAGTTCCGCACGACATTGGCTAAGCACACAACCAGGCAGGTTGGCTGTCAGTCCATTCCTTATTTCCCTTGAGTAATTTGCAAGGCATAGCATTCCACGCTACACCAAAGCTTAGTGTCGAGGTCTAAACACTTTTGTACTGAAAAATAAAACACATCCAGCTTTATTTGAAGGGAATGGAGCAGACGAAACACCCACAACTTTGTCATATATAAAGCGGCAATGGAAACGTGAGACAGATGGTGCTAGTGAAGGCAAGAATGGAGGTGAAATAATCTGCAATGGAAGCACTACAAGCGATCAAACCTAATTAACTAGCCGGCGTCAACAATAAAAACGAAAAACAACATTCACAATTTGAGTCCTACTAATCCTAAGAGGACAGTCAGTGTAGAATGAGGAGACAACAATAATGGAATAATACTAACTCGCCGTAGCGAATTACAATCTTGCATACCTTTGTGCCCAAAAAATCACGTCAGGCACTTTGTACTAAGATTCCTTCTTGATTTAACTCCTCCATGGTGCAAATAAGTTTAAAGTGAAAGTTCGATTTTAGCACAAACAAACATACACACACGCACACATAAACATACAGGCTCTCGTGTCAATGTCATTGTCATTGCACGTGGTACCTTCTCTTGTCGTTACGATTGTTGCTTCCTTTTGGCCTGTGTAAACAAGATACTCCGGTCATTATAACATGCAAAATTTGCACGTCTCTCAATGGTGAAGTGTTTGCAAATGAGCACAAAGTATAGACGCCCAGTGGTTAACTTAAGCACTGCTTCGGTGTAATAATATTAGCAGATGCCTCTCCTGATAAGTGTCGGTGAATAGGATCTTTTAATTTGGCATTTGGGGTATAATCACATGTACTGGCTTACGGGTAACTTTTGTTTTAATTTCCTTACTAATTTCAAAATAAGTTTTTAAATTCAACTCTAGCATCGCAGTCGCAGTATACAATGTGTCCGACTTCAGTCCGTGAACATTGGCTTCTCCTTCCTCAAGGTACGCAGATTCCAGTTTATTTGAATCGGGTTCAGAAGGCAATTTTGTCAATCGTGTGACTTTTCCATCGGGCCATCCTTGCAATTTCGTCTTGTTCCAGGTTAGGCCGATGGAGTGAGGAGTCACAGGACCCCACTTAAATTATTCTTTCAGTTAGTCCTCCGTTATGTTCGCCCTTTGACCAAATAGAACAAAAATTAACTGGTCCAAACGAATACTTACATTTATCTATGACCTAAAAGTATGATATTTTAAAAGTGAGTGAAACCACTCAAATGCAACTGCTTATAATCTGTTTTAAAACAAATAATATCATTCAACAAACGCTTCCACACGATTGCTGATAAGATCCAAATGCAAATTAACAACTTACTCGTTGTTTCCTTGTGTTTCTCAGCCAAAACGAAACTCGCGAACAGAATGAGACACAAGTGAAACGCCATTTCACACAAACAATGATTTGCCCTCACAACTCATAGGGTATTTATAAGGCTGCTGAAGACCCATATCAGCCTATAAGCTCTCCCATCTCTAACCTTCAAGGTGACTCCTACGCGTGAGTCCTCCCACGTCTAACTTTCACGCTTCTTATCATTGAGGTTAACACCAACTTCATTAAAGAATATTATGCAGTAAATACTCACGTCTCGCATTTCCCTTCGAGCTAAATGGACAAAATCTATTGTGAACGTGGGAAGCAATTATGAATCCACATCTTTTCAGAAGAGTTTTTGCGCTCCTCGAGAATCCACCACCACCGAATGTGGGATACGACTACAGTTACGTTTTCGTCACCTCCTTCTTTGAGGCTTTATAATGGCGCGCACTAAAAAAGGGTGGTTTTAGTACACGGCACCATAAAAATCGTTGATCCGTGAGTAAGGAGATATGGTTCCAAACCTGTAGGCAAGCGTGTACTACTATGCATTAAGTGGATTAAGTAGTCAGTATTTTAAATTGTTAATTTCCCTGCAGAGCAGCACAAATATTATCGCACATCCTTCAAGTGTACTTCTACAGTCTCCAAAGACGATGGTGTCTTCATGCCTCAATAAAGTATGAGATAAAAGTGCACTGACAAGGATTCAACTTTCCGTGATTAGTACAGCAACTGTTGGTCGTAATTCAAAATAAGTGCAATTCACCAAAATGCGCCCTGTGGTCGGCACTCGCGTTCACCAAGCCTGACCAATTGTCAGTGAGTTGCGCTGAATGTCTCCCCTTTGAATGTCCACAATTAACTGTGAGCATTCAACTCCCTGTTGGACCAGCAAAGACTCCACTGCTAACAATGATATTTGTGCTACTCAAAAGAATGTCAACATGTAGCCATGTGTCACTGCATAATCGTGGTCACATCACCCACTGCTTTCCTTGTTAATCGTCCCAGAATCCACCCCTCTTCACCCTTCCCAGACAGCTGGCGTGTGGTGGAAACAGACAAGGGTGTGAACCTGGCAGATGAACGAGGCCATAGTGCAGTGCGACACACACGAATATGCTCTCACCTTGCATCCATCACACCCGAATCTCATCAGCAGCCCCAATTTTGGTCCTCACATATGCCCTTCACTACATTCTTCCTCCTCCTGCGTCGCGTCCAAATATCACACGCTACTTTGCGTCCGTTCAGCCATCACCACTTGCTGACATGTCCTCATTCAAACCCACCTACGAATCAGGGAGTAGTGCTGCGACAATATTTCCTGACGGATATAACACCACGTGAGTTTGGGGTATTGAAGTGCTCTTAGTTATGGAAAAACTACCTTTAAAAGTGGACGCGATAGGAGCAATGAGAATACAGAAGCAGCGTAGTCTACATGGGTTCCCCTTATCCCTCCACAGATGGCATAATGTAGCAGACCAGTTGACAGGGCATGCGAATCGAGCAACTTTGGTCACATCAGGGGCAATTCCGTCAGCTAACCCCAAATTTAACATCTGCATAGGAGGCGTAGATTGGAGACACATAGACAGGTGGCGCTGTCATCTCATTAATGAGGATGATTTTAAAAGTATGAGAACACTGCTTCCCCACTGCATTGGTTCATGCAATGACAATGACATTGACACGACAGCCTGTGTGTTCATGTGTGCGTGCGTGTGGATGCCTGTGTGGGTTGAAACCCAACTTCAACTTCAAATGCATTTGCACCATGGAGAGCTCAATCAAGAAGGAACCTTAGTACAAAGCGTCTAATGTGATGACTTGGGCACGAAGATGTGCATGCCTATGATTCGCCACGGGGAGTTAGTACTATTGCATTATTATTGTCTCCTCATTCCACACTGGCTGTCCTCTTGGAATTAGTAGGACTCAAGTCGTGAAGGTGGCTGCTGCATTCGCAAGACAGTTGTTCGTTGTTATTGTTGATGTTGGCTAGTTAATCGAGTTTGATTGCTTGTGTACTTCACTAGCAGGCTATCGCAACTCCATTCTCGCCTTCGCAACCACCATCTGTCTCATTTTTCGTTGCCGCTTTATGTATGACAAAGTTGTGGATGCTTCGTATGCTCCATTCCCTTCAAACGAAGATGAAAGTGCTTTTTTCCTTTTCAGTACAAAAGTGATTAGACCTCGACACTAAGCTTTGGTGTAGCGTGGGAAGCTGTGCCATGCAAATTACTCAAGTGAAATACGGAGTGGATTACAACCAAGCCATCTCTTTGTGTGCTTATCCAATGTCGTGCGGAACTGCACTTTACTGTGGTAATGTACTCCACTTGCACCACTGCGAGCCTGCAGACGACTTAATTTTACGAAGGTGGATGAAATGCCCTCCAGCCATCCACTTCCCTCTCTTGTCAGCGATGCATTTTGCTTGTTTCCTACCCTTAGTTGCACTAAAACTGCTTGCTTGTCACTTCATTGTCAGCACAATTTATTACTTTGAATAAATTGCACACCGGTCTGTTAGTGTCATTTGAGACAACCTGATTTCTTTGTATTATGCCATGTGTCACAAATGTGTGACACGCACTGCTTGTCAGTTAATGCACATTCCAGCAAAGCACAGCGTTTGCAGATGTTTTTCGATGTGCCATCTACTCAATTCGGAAAGTAGTAAATGTGTTGCAAGACCACAATAAATGGTGTCAAGTGGGACCAAATGACATCTCTATCATGTGGTTAGAAATGGATTTAGTCCCATCTAGCGGTGCGCATACCAGATTGGATGACGTACTACGCCCAACAATTCTGCACTGTCTCACATTTTCACTGGTACTTATGTTTTCACCCATTCTCGTGCAATGCCTAAGCAAAAAGGGAAAATTTGGCTCCTGTTGTTCATTCTAGCCACTTGCGTTCGTTACAGATACTTGAAACAAGGAAATTTACGCTTGACATTTGAAAATAGGGTCCGCGCAACAACGGTTGATGCGATGCACTACGATCTTTGTGCAAGGCATTTTGCAGTGATCAATTAGCATCTTTCACGTTCACCCTCAGAGATACTTAGAGATATAATCCAGATGAGGCTAAAAAGGTGTAGCCACATTAGATTTTGTTGAAAAGCTATCAATATTTTCATGCAAGTCATAACAGCTCTCTCGCTTTTCGTCTCCATGGGAAGGTGTTTCCGGATAACCCTCTCCATAGCATTCACCCAACTTTGAGAGCATCGCCATCTACTTCCTCATCACGACCAAAATTATTCTGTTGATCCTTGGTTGAACACTTCCAATGCATTCCACCACTTGGTGGCCTTGTGCTGCTACAGGCCTCTCTAACTCCGATAGGCTACATGTTGACTGTTGGAATTGTGTACCTTAGTAATTACGGGGTCACATGTGAAGACCCGTGAAAGATTGTGGAGGGTTCACCTTCACCTCATCCTTTCACGCATGTGAGAACACTGTGTACTTTAACTCCATCTCCAAAAGCGCCTTAGTAGCAGTCTCCTTTAGAGTTGAAATTTGTATCCGAGTGCAGATTATAAGTGCGTGTTAAATGCTAGCACGAATCGAGTTGTTGGGCAAGATGGACAAGAGTGTGATTTCTATTCCCCCTTGTCCACTTACATTTGAGCTGTGCCTACAAGTGGATTTCCATTACCGTACTTTCCATCCATACTTAATAGCACAAATGATTTGGGCCTAAACGTGTTTACACAGGGACTCATAACTGTAGTGTAACTAACAATTTAGGTACTGCCTACCTGAGTCCTCCCATCGCCCTTTATCTTCTTTCCATCCTATTAACTTTCCTAATCACAACACGGTAGTGGAAATCAAACTTATGGGGAATTAAAGACCTGTTATACCGAGGTGGAGATGACCGATGGCGATGGAGCAGCGGACATACCGACTACGCTCTCCCCATTACGTGGACTCCTCAATTACTCCTCGCCCATTGTGAGCCATTCACCAAACTCATTAGAATAATAATACTCATCCCGTTGTCGACAGAATTACCCCAAGGCACATGCCTGTTGCACACTAAAGCTGAGTAGCCAGGTTAGTAACTAGATGTTGGTCTACCTTGTGATAATTATGAGGCTGTCGACATATTCGGCCATTACACCCCAAAGCAGAAAACACCTTCCCGCTCACTTTCATTCAACCACACATAAATGTGCCGAATTCGTGCATTTTTCATTCAGAGTTTATCCATTGGGATAGGAGAAATTAGTGTTAATAAGGGGAAAAGGGCTAGGAAGGGGGCCATTTCCAACACCATGGATACATGCAAGGCAGAAAGGGGTGGTGAAAAGCGCAAGTCATGGGAAATGGGCATTGAAGCACACGAGCGTTCAAGCAAGAAATATCGCCATGCAAGTGAAGAGGAGTCCAGCGATTGCAAATGTTTTACCAGATCCACTAGACGTTGTGCCTGCGTAAACAAGACATTCTGGCCATTATAACGCGCAAACAATGCACCTCTGTCCACAGTGAAGTGTTTCCACATGATCAATTAAAACAGGTGATTAGTGGTAAACTTAAGCAATGCGCCTGTGTAATAATGGTAGCAGACGCCTATCCTGATGCATTTCGGTAAATAGTATCTTTTAATGCGGCATTTAGAGTACAATCACATGTACTGACTTACCGCTGTCCTCTGTTTTAATATCTGCACTGAATTCCAATTGTGTTTCTGGATCAAGCAATACGATGGCAGTCATATGGTATAGTGTGTTGGACTTTAGTCCGTCAACAATGACTTCTCCATCCTCGAGGGACGCATTTGCCGATTTTTCAAATCCGCCCCCAGAAGCCAATCTCGCCGTTAGCACGACTCGCGCATCAAACATATCTTCCGCAAGTCCCGGGTCCCAAGTTAGGCCAATGGAGTGATAAGTCACAGGTCCCCACTCGAAGTACTTTCGCGCTTGGTCCTTTGTTAAGACCCTTCCTTAAACGAAAGAAAATAAGTGTTAACCGATCTAAATAACTGCTCACATTTATCTATGACCTAAAAGTATGATGGCTCTAAAATGAGTAAAACCACTAGAATGCAACTGCTTATAATCTACTCTGAAGCAAATGTTATCGTTCAGCAAATGCGTTCACACTATTCCGCATAAGATTCTGATGAAAATTAACAACTTACTCGTTGTTTCCTTGTGTTTCTCAGCCAAAACGAAACTCGCGAACAGAATGAGACACAAGTGAAACGCCATCTTCACACCAACAATGATTTGCCCTCACAACTCATAGGGTATTTATAAGGCTGCTGAAGACCCATATCAGCCTATAAGCTCTCCCATCTCTAACCTTCAAGGTGACTCCTACGCGTGAGTCCTCCCACGTCTAACTTTCACGCTTCTTATCATTGAGGTTAACACCAAATTAATTGGAGAATATTATGCAGTGTGCACTCACGTAAAGCATTTGTGAATCCACAACATCTCAGAAGTGTTTTTGCACTCTTCGTGAACCCACCACAACCGAATGTGGGATTCGACTACGTTATGTCCTCGCTATCCTCTTCTCTGAGGCTTTCTACTTTCGCGCAAGCAAACCATGTGGTTTTGGTAGAGGGCACCGTAAAATTCGTTGTTTGGTGCGTAAGAAGATATAGTTTCGACCCCGTAGGCAAGCGTATACTTCCTCGCCAATGTTTGGCTTTTTTCTAAATAATATTGATGTGAAGTTGGTTGTGACACTAACTGTGAGCATGTTTGTCACTTATGGAACTGAATGTATTGTTTGCCACCTAACAATGCTGCCACACTTGTATCTACGATGCCTTGCAGAAGCGAATCGCCTCCACTGTAGATAGCACAGTTGATATTTAAGTCAGACCACTTCAGGTAGACACTGGACCCAATTAACCAACAATGCCAGCCTACATCCTGTCGTACTGCTTACACATAGCCGATCTACTTTTGAATGTCCTCAGACTTAGGACGACTCCGCCACATTTCATGATGATGAGGGAGGCCAAGACACTATTCAAATTAACACATCGACACTGCACTGCTCTGAGTGTGAGAGGCAGCAATGAACTGGGTACATGGACAAATATCCCACCTGTCTAGTGCGATAGTCACCTCTTCTTTCGCATCGTCAACACAAGAGAAAGCAGTGTTAAACTGCACCAACAGAAATGTCGTGGCATCCAAAACACCACTGTCAGGATGAAACACGTAGAAAGTCAGTTTAACCTACCACAATTACTTTTCTTTCTTTCGACAGCACAAGTCCTGTGGACAACAATGTACACAGACCGTGTTTTACACATGCTTTCCGCAATCCGTCTGCCATGGAGCCACCAACGCCACCCACACACCATCCAGTCGCCATCGTCTGGTGTTTTGTAGCTCCCCTCTCATTCCCTACATTCACTCAACTTGCACCCCTTTCGTGGTCAACTTCGAAAGCACACTGACAATGCCCTTCCCTCTTTCGTCGCCTCTTGTGCTGTACATTAATGTGAATAGGATATAACCATTCAGTGAACGTTGGAAAAGTATATGTTAGCCCATGCGTGGTCGTGTCTAATCACCTGTGAAAACGGTGCATGTGGTTCACATTGACCTCCTCTCATTTTGCGCATGAGATCACCGTCTTCATACAGGAGTGAAGTCAAGCATAGCGATGGTCATGCTGATAATAGTGTGAATTTCAATATAGTCGCGTGCGTCGTTCCTTCATGATAAAATTGTGTTTCTGTCTCTTCTCCTCTGCTGCACCCTCAACAATAATAATAATAATTTGACGGTGAAGGATGGACCGTTCTTCCACTCCATTTATTCTGTCCTTGTCTCGAAATTCACAAATGGATGGAAGGAAGCAGACCTCGATCATGTCCATCTTAGCTGAGCTGAAGTGTGTGAGCGATCGAGTCACAACTCGCCTCATTCCACCAACTCTCTCTGCCTCCCAGACATCCGTGGTGTCGGATTTGCCCCACTCACTATTCATTCCTGCTCTATCAACATTAATTTACCCCTCACTGACAAATACACAAATTCGCCACACTTACTTGTGCTTGAATGGAACAGACTGCAAAGGCATTCGCTCCATTGTGGTGAAGTTGGGTGCGATTATTTATCTTAAAATGCGTGGACATGTCGTCAGCCTCATAATTCTCCACAAGTTGGACTAACACCTACTTGCTTGCCCCATTACTACATATAAATTTCCCTGTTTCAAGAATCTGTAACGAATGCAAGTGGCTAGACTGAACAACAGGAGCCAAATTTTCCCTTTTTGCTTAGGCATTGCATGAGAATGGGTGAAAACATAAGTAATGGTGAAAATGTGAGACACTGCAGAATCGTTGGGCGTAGTACGTCATCCAATCTGCTATGCGCATTACTAGATGATATTGAGTCCATTTCTAACCTCATAATGCAGATGTCATTTGGTCCCACTTGACACCATTTATTGTGGTCTTGCAACACATTTACTACTTTCCGAATTGAGTAGATGAAACACCTAGAAACATCTGCAAACGCTGTGCTTTGTTGGAATGTGCATTAACTGACAAGCAGTGCACGTCACACATTTGTGACACGTGGCACAATACAAAGAAATCTGGTTGTCGCACATGACACTAACAGACCGGTGTGCAATATTCAAAGCAATAAATTGCGTTGACAATGAAGTGACAAGCAAGCAGTTTTAGTGCAACTAAGGGTAGGAAGCAAGCAAAATGCATCGCTGACAAGAGAGGGAAGTGGACGGCTGGAGGGCATTTCATCCACCTTCGTAAAATTAAGTCGTCTGCAGGCTCGCAGTGGTGCAAGTGGATTACATTACCACAGTAAAGTGCAGTTTCGCGCGACATTGGATAAGCACACAAAGAGGTGGCTTGGCTGCCAATCCACTCCGCATCTCACTTGAGTAATTTGCATGGCACAGCTTCCCACGCTACACCAAAGCTTAGTGTCGAGGTCTAATCACTTTTGCACTGAAAAGGAAAAAAGCACTTTCATCTTCGTTTGAAGGGAATGGAGCATACGAAGCATCCACAACTTTGTCATACATAAAGCGGCAACGAAAAATGAGACAGATGGTGGTTGCGAAGGCGAGAATGGAGTTGCGATAGCCTGCTAGTGAAGTACACAAGCAATCAAACTCGATTAACTAGCCAACATCAACAATAACAACGAACAACTGTCTTGCGAATGCAGCAGCCACCTTCACGACTTGAGTCCTACTAATTCCAAGAGGACAGCCAGTGTGGAATGAGGAGACAATAATAATGCAATAGTACTAACTCCCCGTGGCGAATCATAAGCATGCACATCTTTGTGCCCAAATCATCATATTGGACGCTTCGTACTAAGGTTCCTTCTTGATTGAGCTCTCCATGGTGCAAATGCATTTGAAGTTGAAGTTGGGTTTCAACCCACACAGGCATCCACACGCACGCACACATGAACACACAGGCTGTCGTGTCAATGTCATTGTCATTGCATGGACCAATGCAGTGGGAAAGCAGTGTTCTCATACTTTTAAAATCATCCTCATTAATGAGATGACAGCGCCACCTGTCTATGTGTCTCCAATCTACGCCTCCTATGCAGATGTTAAATTTGGGGTTAGCTGACGGAATTGCCCCTGATGTGACCAAAGTTGCTCGATTCGCATGCCCTGTCAACTGGTCTGCTACATTATGCCATCTGTGGAGGGATAAGGGGAACCCATGTAGACTACGCTGCTTTGGTATTCTCATTGCTCCTATCGCGTCCACTTTTAAAGGTAGTTTTTACATAACTAAGAGCACTTCAATACCCCAAACTCACGTGGTGTTATATCCGTCAGGAAATATTGTCGCAGCACTACTCCCTGATTCGTAGGTGGGTTTGAATGAGGACATGTCAGCAAGTGGTGATGGCTGAACGGACGCAAAGTAGCGTGTGATATTTGGACGCGACGCAGGAGGAGGAAGAATGTAGTGAAGGTCATATGTGAGGACCAAAATAGTGGGGGCTGCTGATGAGATTTGGGTGTGATGGATGCAAGGTGAGAGCATATTCGTGTGTGTCGCACTGCACTATGGCCTCGTTCATCTGCCAGGTTCACACTCTCGTCGGTTTCCACCACATGGCAGCTGTCTGGGAAGGGTGAAGAGGGGTGGATTCTGGGACGATTAACAAGGAAAGCAGTGGGTGATGTGACCACGATTATGCAGTGACCCATGGCTACATGTTGACATTCTTTTGAGTAGCACAAATATCATTGTTAGCAGTGGAGTCTTTGCTGGTCCAACAGGGAGTTGAATGCTCACAGTTAATTGTGGACATTCAAAGGGGAGACATTCAGCGCAACTCACTGACAATTGGTCAGGCTTGGTGAACGCGAGTGCCGACCACAGGGCGCATTTTGGTGAATTGCACTTATTTTGAATTACGACCAACAGTTGCTGTACTAATCACGGAAAGTTGAATCCTTGTCAGTGCACTTTTATCTCATACTTTATTGAGGCATGAAGACACCATCGTCTTTGGAGACTGTAGAAGTACACTTGAAGGATGTGCGATAATGTTTGTTCTGTTCCGTAGAGAAATTAACAATTTAAAATACTGACTACTTAATCCACTTAATGCATTTCTAGTCGTTACTTTGTTGAACTATAAACTGTAACATCAAATGCATCACATCGGATAAAATCTGCAAATGCCAGTTCTTATAACCCTCCATTTCCACTCCACTCTCAAAAGCTTTATTCTATGTTATTTATTTGTTTGTCGTTTTTGACCTTAACTTCGTGTTTAAGTGCGCCTCATACGATCCCTTCACACAGGGTCACAGCATCCATTTCTCAAAGTCATATTACCATTATAACCGTCATTATCGTTGAGCTCGAGGGTGGAGATTTAAGTGTAGCTGACACAATGGAGGAATCAAAGTGGAGGATGGGGGCTATCCGAGTGCCACAAAGTTGTCACGGCATTTCTTATGACGCGATTGAAAGGAAAATATGACATTTAGGTGGTTGCAACAAATCGTGTGGCCGCACAAAGCAGACGATCGTGTAGAACAAGGAGAGGATAGTGACCAACCCTCCAGGTAATTTGTGCCTTGACTACGAACTTGCGGTGAAGGAACATTAGAATAGACAAGGCTACCTCATCATTTCCCACTGCTACTGTTGATACCAACGTGCAACCGCTGAGGCCAACTTCATCAGCTAAACGGTCTGATTCACCTACTGCCTCACAATTTTTAAAGAAAGTGCCCTTGTATATTAGCAGCACCATTGCAAACACTGTGGAATAGAAACACCACTGTCAAGATGCAGCACGGGACAATGCAGTATAGTCTGGCGAATTTCTCCTTCCCCTCTTTTGGCAAAAAAGTCCGGTGGACTGCAACTCACTTAGGCCATTATTTTACGCATCCTTTTTTCAACCCGTCCGCAATGACAAACCTGACAAGATGAAGCCTTGCAGCCACGCTGGCATCCATTAAACCGAGACACATGCTCCAACTCATTAGTGCAATTATGGTCGAAGCGTTCTCTAAAGCGTGTGCGAACGGTGGCATCAGCACGAACAATTGCAATAGAACTTTGCTAGTAAAAATAAAGCTGTGGTAATTTTTAGCAAAATAAAACGCATTGGTACGCATGAGCGGTGGTTTCAGAGCTGCAACGAACTCAGTGATGCAGCTCAACATTATCTCCTCCTCCACCAGCTACGTGTAAGGCGTGCAGGATATTAGCGTGCATGCACCGTCTTTCCTTTCTCGAAACCAAACACAGTGCCGATTTTGATGTGGTAGTTATGGCGGAGTTTCCGCATCTCTTTCTTTCATCAATTGGACACTATTTAACCTAACTATGCAGCACGTCAGCACATTGTAGATCTGGAACTGAATGCACAACTATCCTGCACTGGCAGGAGGAGAGTGTATGCCGACATGATCACGCACTTTGAAGAAATAAGTAGACACAGTATTTAGAATTTTAGTTTTCGCACGGAGCTACAAAAGAAATATCGCACACACTTCTAGTGCATTCTGCCAGTCTCCAAAGCCTATGGCGACTTCAGTCCTCAACAAAGTAACTAATAAAAGTGCATTAAGTGAATTAAGTTGTCACAGTATTTAAGACAGTTAATTTCCTTACGGACCATCACAAGCATTATTGCACATACTTTGAATGCACATCTACAGTCTCCGAGGCCGATGGCACATTCACTTCTCAATAAATCAACTAATGACAGCGAACCTACAAGGGATCGCCCTCCCAAATTAAGTGGTTCAAATCAAGTATGCTTTACGATCACCTCTTGAAAATCCAAATGTATCCAATGGTCGGCACTCACGTCCACCAAACCTGACCAATTGTCAGTGAGTTGCGCTGAATGTCTCCCCTTTGAATGTCCACAATTAACTGTGAGCATTCAACTCCCTGTTGGACCAGCAAAGACTCCACTGCTAACAATGATATTTGTCCTACTCAAAAGAATGTCAACATGTAGCCATGGCTCACTGCATAATCGTGGTCATATCGGCGACTTCTTTCCTTGTTAATCACCCCAGAATCCACCCCTCTTCGCCCTTCTCAGACAGCTGGCATGTGATGGAAACAGACGAGGGTGTGAACCTGGCAGATGAACGAGGCCTTAGTGCAGTGCGACACACACGAATATGCTCTCACCTTCCATCCATCACACCCGAGTGCAAAGGACTATGAGCAACATGCATGTCGAGCGATGTCTCTTCCGCATTTCCGAACCAACAACGACAGCGACTATCACCACACTTCAACTAATTTTACACTCATTTTCATGCCATCGAGTTGGAATTGCATTTGCAAGGCATCAATGGACTCAAACCACACCACAATGCACCAACTGCAGTGGTCTCCTGCGTGCAGACCAACACTCCCTCCTCCTCCTCTGCTTGTGACATCAAAGGAAACCAGCACATGATCCCACCACAAACGCACGTTCTCCCTCCACTTCCTATGTCCGTCCACGCACCAAGCCTTGCTGTGAAGTGCGAGTGTGCATTCCATATGCAAATGGCCAATGGCATTCTACAGAAGAGAAGCAACGCTGAGAAATCAACCAACCCTCCATCAGCACAAATTTGACTTGAAATTTCCAAAGCGGTGATTGCATTTCCATTGCCTACATGAGTCCTTCCATCGCCCCTTATCTTTATCCCATCTTATCAGCTTTCCTAATCACGACACGTTAATGAGAATTATACTTCTGATGAATTGCACAGCGTGTCAAACTGAGGTGCACATGACCGATGACGATGGAGCAGCGGACATACCGACTGCACTCTCCCATCATGTGGACTCCTCTATTGCTACTCGCCAATTTAAGGCCATTGAGCAAAATTATAATAGTAATAATAATGCTCATCCCTCCCTCGCCTAAATTAGCCCAAAGCGTATGACTATTGCACCCGAAAGCTGCGTAGTCACGTTAGTAATCAGGTGGTAGTCTACCTTGTGATAATTATGAGGCTGTCAACATATTCGCCCACTCCACCCCAAAGCAGAGAACACCCTTCCACTCACTTTCATTCAACCACACATAAATATGCCGAATTCGTGCATTTGTCATTGAGGGCTTATTTATCAGGGGAGGATAAATTAGTGCAAATTAGGGAGAAAAGATTAGGAAGTGGGGCATTGCCGGCACCATGGATACCTGCAAGGCAGAAAGGGGTGGTGGAAAACGTAAACCATGGGAAATGGGCATTGAAGCACACGAGCGTTTAAGCGAGTACTATCGCCGTGTAAGTGAAGAGGAGTCCAGCGATTGCAAATGTTTTAACAGATCCACTAGACGTTGTGCCTGTGTAAACAAGACATTCTGGTCATTATAACATGCAAAACATGTACTTCTCTTAACGGTGAATTGTTTGCAAATGAGCACTAATTATAGGTGCCCAGTGGTAAACTTAAGCAATGCGCCTGTGTAATTATGGTAGCAGACGCCTATCCTGATGCATTTCGGTAAATAGTATCTTTTAATGTGGCATTTTGAGTACAATCACATGTACTGACTTACCGCTGTCCTCTGTTTTAATATCTGCACTGAAATTAAAAACTGGTTCCATATCAATCCATATGACCGCAGTCATATTGTATAGAGTGTTGGACACTAGTCCGTCAACAATGACTTCTCCATCCTCGAGGGACGCATTTGCCGATTTTTCAAATCCGCCCCCAGAAGCCAATCTCGCCGTTAGCACGACTCCTGCATCATACATATCATCTGCAATTGTCTTGTTCCAAGTTAGGCCAATGGAGTGAGGAGTCACAGGTCCCCACTTAAAAAACTTTTGCACTCGCTCTTCTGCCATAGCTGTCCCTTTGACGAAAGGAAACAAGTGTTAACCGATCTAAATAACTGCTCACATTTATCTATGACCTAAAAGTATGATGGCTCTAAAATGAGTAAAACCACTAGAATGCAACTGCTTATAATCTACTCTGAAGCAAATGTTATCGCTCAGCAAATGCTTTCACACTATTCCGAATAAGATTCTGATGAAAATTAACAACTTACTCGTTGAGTCTTTGTGTTTCTCAGCCAAAACGAAACCCGCGAACAGAATGAGACACAAGCGAAACGCCATCTTCATACCAACAATGATTTGCTCTCACAACTCATGGCGTATTTATAAGGCTGCTGCACACGCTTATCAGCCTATGGGCTCTCCCATCTCTAACCTTTAAGGCGACTGCTACACCGTGAGGTGTGTTACATTGCATGAGTCCTCCCACGTCTAACTTTCACGCTTCTTATCACTGAGGTTAACACCAACTTCAGTGAAAATATTATGCAGTGTACATTCACGTAACGCATTGTCCTTCGAGTTGATCAGGCAAAATCTATTGTGAACATGGGAAGCATTTGTGAATCCACAACATCTCAGAAGTGTTTTTGCACTCTTCGTGAACCCACCACCACCGAATGTGGGATTCGACCACGTTATGTCCTCGCTACCCTCTTCTCTGAGGCTTTCTACCTTCGCGCAATCAAAACATGTGGTTTTGGTAGAGGGCACCGTAAAATTCGTTGTTTGGTGCGTAAGAAGATATAGTTTCGACCCCGTAGGCAAGCATATACTCCCTCGCCAATGTTTGGCTTTTTTCTAAATAATATTGATGTGAAGTTGGTTGTGACACTAATTGTGAGCATGTTTGTCACTTATGGAACTGAATGTATTGTTTGTTACCTCACAATGCAGACACACATGTATCTACGATGCCTTGCAGAAGCGAATCGCCTCCACTGTAGATAGCACAGTTGATGTTTAAGTCAGACCACTTCAGGTAGACACTGGACTCAATCAACCAACAATGCCAGCCTACATCCTGTCGTACTGCTTACACATAGCCGATCTACTTTTGAATGTCCTCAGACTTAGGACGACTCCGCCACATTTCATGAAGATGAGGGAGGCCAAGACACTATTCAAATTAACACATCGACACTGCACTGCTCTGAGTGTGAGGCAGCAATGAACTGGGTACATGGACAAATATCCCACCTGTCTAGTGCGATAGTCACCTCTTCTTTCGCATCGCCAACACAAGAGAAAGCAGTGTTAAACTGCACCAACAGAAATGTTGTGGCATCCAAAACACCACTGTCAGGATGCAACACGTAGAAAGTCAGTTTAACCTACCACGATTACTTTTCTTTCTTTAGACAGCACAAGTCTGGTGGACCACATTGTACACAGACCGTGTTTTACACATGCTTTGCGCAATCCGTCTGCCATGGTGACCCAGACGAGGTGAAGTCGGTGTAGCCACGGTGGCATTCACAAAACGAGACCAGCACCTGTGATGCCATCAACGCCACCCACACACCATCCAGTTGCCATCGTCTGGTGTTTTGTAGCTCCCCTCTCATTCCCTACATTCACTCAACTTGCACCCCTTTCGTGGTCAACTTCGAAAGCACACTGACAATGCCCTTCCCTCTTTCGTCGCCTCTTGTGCTGTACATTAATGTGAATAGGATATAACCTTTCAGTGAACGTTGGAAAAGTATATGTTAGCCCATGCGTGGTCGTGTCTAATCACCTGTGAAAACGGTGCATGTGGTTCACATTGACCTCCTCTCATTTTGCGCATGAGATCACCGTCTTCATACAGGAGTGAAGTCAAGCATAGCGATGGTCATGCTGATAATAGTGTGAATTTCAGTACAGTCGCGTGCGTCGTTCCTTCATGATAAAATTGTGTTTCTGTCTCTTCTCCTCTGCTGCACCCTCAACAATAATAATAATAATTTGACGGTGAAGGATGGACCGTTCTTCCACTCCATTTATTCTGTCCTTGTCTCGAAATTCACAAATGGATGGAAGGAAGCAGACCTCGATCATGTCCATCTTAGCTGAGCTGAAGTGTGTGAGCGATCGGGTCACGACTTGCCTCATTCCACTAACTCTCTCTGCCTCCCAGACATCCGTGTTGTCAGATTTGCCCCACTCACTATTCATTCTTGCTCTATCAACATTAATTTAATCCTTCACTCACAAATGCACAAATTCGCCACACTTACTTGTGCTTGAATGGAACAGACTGCAAAGGCATTCGCTCCATTGTGGTGAAGTTGGGTGCGATTATTTATCTTAAAATGCGTGGACATGTCGTCAGCCTCATAATTCTCCACAAGTTGGACTAACACCTACTTGCTTGCCCCATTACTACATATAAATTTCCCTGTTTCAAGAATCTGTAACGAATGCAAGTGGCTGGAATGAACAACAGGAGCCAAATTTTCCCTTTTTGCTTAGGCATTGCATGAGAATGGGTGAAAACATAAGTAATGGTGAAAATGTGAGACACTGCAGAATTGTTGGGCGTAGTACGTCATCCAATCTGCTATGCGCATTACTAGATGATATTAAGTCCATTTCTAACCTCATAATACAGATGTCATTTGGTCCCACTTGACACCATTTATTGTGGTCTTGCAACACATTTACTACTTTCCGAATTGAGTAGATGACACATCTAAAATCATCCGCAAACGCTGTGCTTTGTTGGAATGTGCATTAACTGACAAGCAGTGCATGTCACACATTTGTGACACATGGCACAATGCAAAGAAATCAGGTTGTCGCACGTGACACTAACAGACCGGTGTGCAATATTCAAAGCAATAAATTGCGTTGACAATGAAGTGACAAGCAAGCAGTTTTAGTGCAACTAAGGGTAGGAAGCAAGCAAAATGCATCGCTGACAAGAGAGGGAAGTGGATGGCTGGAGGGCATTTCATCCACCTTCGTAAAATTAAGTCGTCTGCAGGCTCGCCGTGGTGCAAGTGGATTACATTACCACAGTAAAGTGCAGTTTCGCGCGACATTGGATAAGCACACAAAGAGGTGGCTTGGCTGCCAATCCACTCCGCATCTCACTTGAGTAATTTGCATGGCACAGCTTCCCACGCTACACCAAAGCTTAGTGTCGAGGTCTAATCACTTTTGTACTGAAAAGGAAAAACCACATCCATCTTCGTTTGAAGGGAATGGAGCAGACGAAGCATCCACAACTTTGTCATACATAAGGCGGCAACGAAAAATGAGACAGATGGTGGTTGCGAAGGCGAGAATGGAGTTGCGATAGCCTGCTAGTGAAGTACACAAGCAATCAAATCCAATTAACTAGCCAACATCAACAATAACAACGAACAACTGTCTTGCGAATGCAGCAGCCACCTTCACGACTTGAGTCCTACTAATTCCACGAGGACAGCCAGTGTGGAATGAGGAGACAATAATAATGCAATAGTACTAACTCGACGTGGCGAATCATAGGCATGCACATCTTCGTGCCCAAATCATCACATTGGACGCTTTGTACTAAGGTTCCTTCTTGATTGAGCTCTCCATGGTGCAAACGCATTTAGAGCTGAAGTTGGATTTCAACCCAAACAAACATACACATACACGCACACATGAACACACAGGCTATTGTGCCAATGTCATTGTCATTGCATGAACCACTGCAGTGGGGAAGCAGTGTTCTCATACTTTTAAAATCATCCTTATGCAGATGTTAAATTTGAGGTTAGCTGACGGAATTACCCCTGATGTGACCAAAGTTGCTCGATTCGCATGCCCTGCCAACTGGTCTGCTACATTATGCCATCTGTGCAGGGATAGGGGATCCCATGTAGACTACGCTGCTTCTGTATTCTCATTGCTCCTATCGCATTCACATTAAAAGGTAGTTCTTCCATAAATAAGAGCACTTCAATACCCCAAACTCACGTGGTGTTATATCCGTCAGGAATATATTGTCGCAGCACTACTCCCTGATTCGTAGGTGGGTTTGAATGAGTACATGTCAGCAAGTGGTGATGGCTGAACGGACGCAAAGTAGCGTGTGATATTTGGACGCGACGCAGGAGGAGGAAGAATGTAGTGAAGGGCATATGGGAGGACCAAAATAGTGGGGGCTGCTGATGAGATTTGGGTGTGATGGATGCAAGGTGAGAGCATATTCGTGTGTGTCGCACTGCACTATGGCCTTGTTTATCTGCCGGGTTCACCCTCTCGTCTGTTTCCATCACACGCCAGCTGTCTGGGAAGGGTGAAGAGGGGTGGATTCTGGGGTGATTAACAAGGAAAGCAGTCGGTGATGTGACCACGATTATGCAGTGACACATGGCTACATGTTGACATTCTTTTGAGTAGCACAAATATCATTGTTAGCAGTGGAGTCTTTGCTGGTCCAACAGGGAGTTGAATGCTCACAGTTAATTGTGGACATTCCAAGGGGAGACATTCAGCGCAACTCACTGACAATTGGTCAGGCTTGGTGAACGCGAGTGCCGACCACGGGGCGCATTTTGGTGAATTGCACTTATTTTGAATTACGACCAACAGTTGCCGCACAAATCACGGAAAGTTGAATCCCTGTCAGTGCACTTTTATCTCATACTTTATTGAGGCATGAAGACACCATCGTCTTTGGGGACTGTAGAAGTACACTTGAAGGATGTGCGATAATGTTTGTTCTGTTCCGTAGAGAAATTAACATTTTAAAATACTGTCTACTTAATCCACTTAATGCATTTCTAGTCGTTGCTTTGTTGAACTATAAACTGTAACATCAAATGCATCACATCGGATAAAATCTGCAAATGCCAGTTCTTATAACCCTCCATTTCCAACCCACTCTCAAAAGCTTTATTCTATGTTATTTATTTGTTTGTCGTTTTTGACCTTAACTTCGTGTTTAAGTGCGCCTCATACGATCCCTTCACACAGGGTCACAGCATCCATTTCTCAAAGTCATATTACCATTATAACCGTCATTATCGTTGAGCTCGAGGGTGGAGAGTTAAGTGTAGCTGACACAATGGAGGAATCAAAGTGGAGGATGGGGGCTATCCGAGTGCCACAAATTCGTCACGGCATTTCTTACGACGCGATTGAAAGGAAAATATGACATTCAGGTGGTTGCAACAAATCGTGTTTCCGCACAAAGCAGACGATCGAGTAGAACAAGGAGAGGATAGTGACCAACCCTCCAGATAATTTGTGCCTTGACTACGAACTTGCGGTGAAGGAACACTAGAATAGACAAGGCTACCTCATCATTTCCCACTGCTACTGTTGATACCAACGTGCAACCGCTGAGGCCAGCTTCATCAGCTAAACGGTCTGATTCACCTACTGCCTCACAATTTTTAAAGAAAATGCCCTTGTATATTAGCAGCACCATTGCAAACACTGTGGAATAGAAACACCACTGTCAAGATGCAGCACGGGACAATGCAGTATAGCCTGGCGCACTTCTCCTTCCCTCTTTTGGCAAAAAAGTCCGGTGGACTGCAACTCACTTAGGCCATTATTTTACGCATCCTTTTTACAACCCGTCCGCAATGGCAAACCAGACGAGATGAAGCCTTGCAGCCACGCTGGCATCCATTAAACCGAGACACATGCTCCAACTCATTAGTGCGATTATGGTCGAAGCGTTCTCTAAAGCGTGTGCGAACGGTGGCATCAGCACGAACAATTGCAATAGAACTTTGCTAGTAAAAATAAAGCTGTGGTAATTTTTAGCAAAATAAAACGCATTGGTACGCATGAGCGGTGGTTTCAGAGCTGCAACGAACTCAGTGATGCAGCTCAACATTATCTCCTCCTCCACCAGCTACGTGTAAGGCGTGCAGGATATTAGCGTGCATGCACCGTCTTTCCTTTCTCGAAACCAAACACAGTGCCGATTTTGATGTGGTAGTTATGGCGGAGTTTCCGCATCTCTTTCTTTCATCAATTGGACACTATTTAACCTAACTATGCAGCACGTCAGCACATTGTAGATCTGGAACTGAATGCACAACTATCCTGCACTGGCAGGAGGAGAGTGTATGCCGACATGATCACGCACTTTGAAGAAATAAGTAGACACAGTATTTAGAATTTCAATTTTCGAACAGAGCTACAGAAGAAAAATCGCACACACTTCTAGTGCATTCTGCCAGTCTCCAAGGCCGATGGCGACTTCAGCCCTCAACAAAGTAACTAATAAAAGTGCATTAAGTGAATTAAGTTGTCACAGTATTTAAGACAGTTAATTTCCTTACGGACCATCACAAGCATTATTGCACATACTTTGAATGCACATCTACATTTTCCGAGGCCGATGGCACATTCACTTCTCAATAAATCAACTAATGACAGCGAACCTACAAGGGATCGCCCTCCCAAATTAAGTGGTTCAAATCAAGTATGCTTTACCATCACCTCTTGAAAATCCAAATGTATCCAATGGTCGGCACTCACGTCCACCAAGCCTGACCAATTGTCAGTGAGTTGCGCTGAATGTTTCCCCTTGGAATGTCCAAAATTAACTGTGAGCATTCAACTCCCTGTTGGACCAGCAAAGACTCCACTGCTAACAATGATATTTGTGCTACTCAAAAGAATATCAACATGTAGCCATGGCTCAATGCATAATCGTGGTCACATCACCGACTGCTTTCCTTGTTAATCACCCCAGAATCCACCCCTCTTCACCCTTCCCAGACAGCTGGCGTGTGATGGAAACAGACGAGAGGGTGAACCCGGCAGATAAACAAGGCCATAGTGCAGTGCGACACACACGAATATGCTCTCACCTTGCATCCATCACACCCAAATCTCATCAGCAGCCCCCACTATTTTGGTCCTCCCATATGCCCTTCACTACATTCTTCCTCCTCCTGCGTCGCGTCCAAATATCACACGCTACTTTGCGTCCGTTCAGCCATCACCACTTGCTGACATGTACTCATTCAAACCCACCTACGAATCAGGGAGTAGTGCTGCGACAATATATTCCTGACGGATATAACACCACGTGAGTTTGGGGTATTGAAGTGCTCTTATTTATGGAAGAACTACCTTTTAATGTGAATGCGATAGGAGCAATGAGAATACAGAAGCAGCGTAGTCTACATGGGATCCCCTATCCCTGCACAGATGGCATAATGTAGCAGACCAGTTGGCAGGGCATGCGAATCGAGCAACTTTGGTCACATCAGGGGTAATTCCGTCAGCTAACCTCAAATTTAACATCTGCATAAGGATGATTTTAAAAGTATGAGAACACTGCTTCCCCACTGCAGTGGTTCACGCAATGACAATGACATTGGCACAATAGCCTGTGTGTTCATGTGTGCGTGTATGTGTATGTTTGTTTGGGTTGAAATCCAACTTCAGCTCTAAATGCGTTTGCACCATGGAGAGCTCAATCAAGAAGGAACCTTAGTACAAAGCGTCCAATGTGATGATTTGGGCACGAAGATGTGCATGCCTATGATTCGCCACGTCGAGTTAGTAGCATTGCATTATTATTGTCTCCTCATTCCACACTAGCTGCCCTCTTGGAAGTAGTAGGGCTTAACTCTTAAAAGTAGATGCTACATTAGCAAGACAGGTGTTTGTTGCTATTGTTGATGTTGGCTAGTTAATCAAGTTTGTTTGCTTGTAAAACTTTCGTTGCAGGATATTGCAACTCTATTCTTGCCTTCAGTGGCACCATCTGTCTCCTGTCTCGAATATACGACACGATTGCCATCTTGTGTGTGAAAAAATTGTAGACGTTTTGTTTCCTTCAATTCCTTGACATAAAGTTGGGTACGTTGCATCTTTTAGCACAAAAGCGATTAGACCATGACAATTAGCTTTGATGCATCTTGGGAAGCTGTGCCTTGCAAATTACTCAAGTGAAATACGGAGTGGATTGACAGCCAAGCCACCTGGTTGTGTGCGTAGCCAATGTCGTACGGTACTGCACCTCACTGTGGTAATGTAATCCACTCGTTTCACGGTGAGCTGGCAGTCAACTTAATTTTACGCAGGTGGATGGAATTTTCTCTAGCCATTCACTTCTTCCTGTTGTTCCGTTATCCATTCTACTTGTTTCCTGCATTTAGTTGCATCAAGGGATGCTTGCTTATCATTTTATTGTCAGCAAGCTTCTGTTTTTATGATGCTGCATGCGATAATCTGATTTTCTTACGTTCTATTGTGTCACAAATGTGTGACACACGATGCTTATCGACCTACGCTCAAATCCACAAAACATAGCGTTAGCTATCTTCTCTAGTTAAAGTGCGGCTAGTTATGTTGAAGGACCGTAAAAAACGATGTCAGAGACAACCAAAACATCTCAACTATGGGGATGGAAATGGCTTTGGCATCATCCACTAATGAGCGTAACAGAATGGATGGCGTTCTACACCCAACACTTCTGATTTATCGTGCATCAGTCACAAAAATGGCCTACGCAAAAGAACAGGAATTTGGTCCCGGCTGTTTTCAATAGAAGATCCATGTAACAACGGTTAATGTGATGCACTACGATCTTTGAGCAAGGCCTCGTGCAACAATCAGGTATCAACCTTAACATTCACTCTGAGAGAGGCTTGGAGCTTTAATACTGACGAGGCTAAGAAGGTGTAGCCACATTGGATTTCATTAAAAACCTACCAACATTTTTATGCGGGTCATAACAGCTCTCTCGCTTTTCCTCTCCATTGGAAAGTGTTTCCAGATACCCCTCTCCATAGCATTCACCCAACTTTGAGAGCATCGCCATCTACTTCCTCAGCACGACCAAAATTATTTTGTTAATTCTTTGTTGTGCACTACCAATGCAGTCCGCTCCTTCGTGACAATGCATTATACAGACCGATCAAACTCCGATAGGCTACTTATTAACTGTTGAAAAAGTTTACGTTGGCAATAACTGAGTCACGTGAACATACGTGAAAGAGTGTGGAAGGTTCACCTTCACCTCATCCCTTCACGCATGTGAGAACACTCTGTACTTTAACTCCATCTCCAAAAGCGCCTTAGTAACTGTCCTAATGTAATGCATGGCGGCCTCCATCCGAGTGCAAATTATAAGTGCGTGTTAAAGGCTTGCACGAATTGAGTTGTTGGGCAAGATGGACAAGAGTGTGATGTCTATTCCCCTTGTCCACTTACCTTTGAGCTGTGCCTGCAAGTGGATTTCTATTCCCGTACTTCCCATCCATGCTTAATAGCACAAATGATTTAAGCCCAAACGTTAACACAGGAACTCCTGACTCTAGTGTAACGAACCATTTAGGTACTGCCCCTTCAGGATAAACACATTGATGCACTCCAAGCTACTGCTCCCAGTGACCTGAAAAATGTGGAAAATGCACACGCTTCCATAGCGGAGTGCAAAGGACTATGAGCAACATGCATGCCGAGCGATGTCTCTTCCACATTTCTGAACCAACAACGACAGCGACTATTACCACACTTCAACTAATTTTACACTCATTTTCATGCCATCGAGTTTAAATTGCATTTGCAAGGCATCACTGGACTCAAACCACACCACAATGCACCAACTGCAGTGGTCTCCTGCGTGCAGACCAACACTCCCTCCTCCTCCTCTGCTTGTGACATCAAAGGAAACCAGCACATGATCCCACCACAAACGCACGTTCTCCCTCCACTTCCTATGTCCGTCCACGCACCAAGCCTTGCTGGGAAGTGCCAGTGTGCATTTCATTTGCAAATGGCCAATGGCATTCAACAGAAGAGAAGCAACGCTGAGAAATCAACCAACCCTCCATCAGCACAAATTTGACTTGAAATTTCCAAAGCGGTGATTGCATTTCCATTGCCTACATGAGTCCTTCCATCCCCCTTATCTTTATCCCATCTTATCAGCTTTCCCAATCACGACACGTTAATGAGAATTATACTTCTGATGAATTGCACAGCGTGTCAAACTGAGGTGCACATGACCGATGACGATGGAGCAGCGGACATACCGACTGCACTCTCCCATCATGTGGACTCCTCTATTGCTACTCGCCAATTTAAGGCCATTGAGCAAAATCATAATAGAAATAATAATGCCCATTCCCCCCTCGCCTAAGTTAGCCCAAAGCGTGTGACTATTGCACCCGAAAGCTGCGTAGTCACGTTAGTAATCAGGTGGTAGTCTACCTTGTGATAATTATGAGGCTGTCAACATATTCGCCCACTCCACCCCAAAGCAGAGAACACCCTTCCACTCACTTTCATTCAACCACACATAAATATGCCGAATTCGTGCATTTGCCATTGAGGGCTTATTTATCAGGAGAGGATAAATTAGTGCAAATTAGGGAGAAAAGATTAGGAAGTGGGGCATTGCCGGCACCATGGATACCTGCAAGGCAGAAAGGGGTGGTGGAAAACGCAAATCATGGGAAATGGGCACTGAAGCACACGAGCGTTCAAGCAAGAAATATCGCCATGAGACTGAAGAGGAGTCCAGCGATTGCAAATGTTTTACCAGATCCGCTAGTCTTTGTGACAATTTCGCTAGTCGTTGCGGCAGCTTCGCTTGGTGTTACGATTGTCGTTTCCTTATGGCCTGTGTAAACAAGACATTCTGGTCATTATAACATGCAAATCATGCACGTCTCTCAGCGGTGAATTGTTTGAAAATGAGCACTAATTATAGGCGCTTAGTGGTAAACTTAAGCAATGCGCCTGTGTAATAATGGTAGCAGACGTCTCTCCTGATAAATGTCGGTGAATAATATTCTTCGATGTGGTACTTGGAACATAAAACATGTACTGACTTACCAGCATCCTTTGTTTTAATAGCTTTGCTAAATTTGGAAAATATTTCTGAACCATCCCATATGATCGCAGTCATATTGTATAGTGTGTTGGACTTTAGTCTGTCAACAATGACTTTTCCTTCCTTGATGGACGCATTTGCCGATTTTTCAGGTCCGGCGCCAGAGGCCAACTTTGCCGTTAGTGTGATTGTTTTCTCGCTAAAATCATGCAATTTTTTCGTGTTCCAAGTTAGGCCAATGGAGTGAGGAGTCACAATACTCCACTCAAAGAATTGCTGCAGTTGGTCCTCTGTTGAATTCGTTTCTTTAATGGAATGCAAAAAGTGTTAACCGGATAAAATGACTGCTCACACTTTATCTATGACCTGAGAGTATGATGTCTTCAAACTAAATGAATGCACTAGAATACAACTGCGTATAATCTGCTTTGAAGCAGAGATAATCATTCAAATAATGCTTTTACGTTCATGTTGATAAGAACCAAGTGTAAAAGTACGACTTGCCGAATGATGTTCTGCGGTCGTCAGCCAAAACCAAAGCCGTCAACAGAATGAGACACAAATGAAACGCCATCTTCACATCACCAATGCCTTACCCTCACAACTCATGGCGTATTTATAAGTCTGCTGCACACGTATATCAGCCTATGGGCTCTCCTGGTCTTGACCTTCAAGGCGACTTCTCCACGTCGGGACGTGTTGGATTACGTGAGCACTCCCACATCCAACTCCAACGCTTCTTGTCATTAGAGGTGAAAGGCGAACCAATCAAAAAGCCTGCAGTGAACGCTCACGTCACTCGTCGTCCTTCGGGTTATTTGGACGAAACTTATTGTGTATATGGAAACATGACAATCGACAACATCTTGAAAGTAATCCTGCGCTGTTTGTGAACTCACCACCGCCGGTTGTAGGATGCGACTGCAGTTATGGCCTTGTTATCCTCTTTTCTGAGGCCTTCTAATTGAGCGCAAGCAAAATATGTGGCTTTAGTGCAAGGCGGCATGAATATCGTTGTTTGGTGCGTAAGAAGATATAGTTCTAACCGTGTAGGTAAGTGTATGCTCCTTCGCCAATGTTTGATTGAGTTTTCATTAAAATTTAAGTGAATTTGATTGTGGGGTTAACCGTGTGGGTTTGTCGTTTATGGTCGCTGGTCCACAATGTTGCCACCTACGCATCTACGACGTCCTGCAGTAGTGGACCCCCTTCGCTGTAAGGAACACAATTGACATCGACTTGGGTGCCAGTAGACCTTATTGTTCTGCTCTGCATGCACCAGCAAGCCTCTCAGCCATGCGCAACTGTCCACATAGGGCTAATATGATGGGAAGTGGTGACCTGCTATTCAGCAGTCCAAACTGTTGGGTGCATGGCAGCAAGCAATTTGAAGTCAATCCATTTCAGGCATACACTAGATTGAATCAACCAAAGATGCCAGCCTAGGTCCAGTCTTACTATTCACAGTTAGTAGGTCTACTTTGCAATGTTTTGAGAGTTAAGCCGAACCGGTTCCAATTCATGATGGAGGGGGAAGTCAAGCCATCGAGAGATGTTAAATTAACATTAAGTAAGCAAGAATGTATAAGGACTGGAACATTCGCGATACCATGGATGCCTTCAAGGCAGAAAGAGGTGGTGAAAGCACGCAAGTCATGCGCCGTGATATTAAAAGAGGATGGATGAAAGGGGAATTGACACTGACTCACACGAAAGCTCGAGCATGGCCAACTGCCACTTAAGTGAAGGGGACCCCAACGATTGAGGAAGTTACACCAGATCCACCAGTCGTCACGACTCTTCCTCCCTCATGGCCTGTGCAAGTAAGACATTTTGATAATTATATCAAGCAAAGCATGCACATCTCTCAACCATAAAGAGTATAGTAATGAGAACTAAAAAATAAGCGCCCAGTGATGGTCTCAAACAAAGCTCTTGTGTAAGATTGGCACTCGATGCCTCCTCTAATAAATGTGGATGAATTACATAATTCTATATAGCACTTTACAGCATAATCGCACGCATCATCTTACCAGTGTCCAGTGTTTTAATATCTTTGCTGAACTTCAATAATACCCCTCCACCTGCCCTTCCCATCACAGTCACAATAAATAATGAGTTGGGCGTAAGTCCACCAAGAGTTATAACTCCTCTGGCGAGGGGCGCAGAAGTTGACTTTTCCAACCCAGATTTGATAGTCAACTCTGCCGTTGTTATGATTATCCCGTCGATCAGTGCATCCGGGTCTGGCCAATCGCGACTTAGGTGGATTGAGTGAGAAGTCACAGGGCCCGTATGAAGTGGTTTTGTGGAGATTTCAGTCCAGAATTGTCCAATTTGCTGAATTGGAATGTATTAGTCAGACAAAATGACTGCTCACTGGTGCCAGTTATATCTGTCGAGATTGTTATAACCGACGAAAAGAAGCGAATAAATTTTGATTATTAATATCTGGTGGGAGTCTTCCACCTCTCCGCGACACGAGAGTTCGATAAGTTCAAAATGAGTGAAAAGGGCTATTCATAGCATGTTTCTTGAACAATGCATCCTTCACATTATTTAAAGCAATATCGACGAAAGAGTTAATAACGGGAGAGACATTGTTGTACTTTGTTTGTTTTAACTACCCGTTCGGTCAGGGTCACAGAGGTGGCCGTATTGCCCTAGCTGCGTAGGCTGGCCTCCGGGTCATGCTGGCAGCTTATTTCCTTCTGTCCGTTGAATATATACATATTCTAACCTAGCATTCTGCCTTCTTTTGCCTTCGAGGGAGCCTAGGGACGCTACATTGGTGGCAGCGGAAAGCGACCCGTCTCTATAGGGTTTTTTATCCCGATCTCTACCACCTGCGGCATGTTGCAGCGGTGCAAAAGAAGTGCAAGTGCTACGGATGGGCCACGGACGACGTCCGCCTCCAGCATCTACCCCATCTCCGTGATCTACAAGAAAGCTATCAACAACTGAAGCGACACTAGCCATGGACCACCTGGAAAGTTTCGTTCCGAAGATTACCCCTATTATACTTGCTTAAGGAGAACGGCGTGCTAACGCCCCCTACGGACATACTGATGGTCAGCAGAACCATATATTCTGAACTTCGTTCCCAAGCCAAACGAAACTCGAAGTGCAATGCACTGTCAAGAGGGATCACTGGCGTTGGTGTCAAGCATCACCTCAATCGCGTCGAATGTCGGCGACTGGCATGGTTAGCTCGTGGGTGCTTCTTGCAGCACTGAGTATGTTGTGATGGCTGACGCGGGAGGTGTACCAAGGGGAGCGTCGTGGACGACGCTCGAAAGAGGAGGGGGCAATGTAGTGCTTTATTTGTTGGAACTACCGGTTTCGGTCAAGGTCACAGAGGTGGTCGTATTGCCCTAGCTGCGTAGGCTGGTCTTTGGACCATGCTGGCAGCTTAGTTCCCTCTGTTCGTTGAATATATATATTCTACTCTAGCATTCTGCCTTCTTTTGCCTTCGAGGGAGCCTCGGGACGCTACAGACATAACTATTACTTGAAGTGGGATTTTCTAGGCAGTACTGAATACAAATCAGGCAATATTACACCAATTGCGGTGGTTTTTCGGATGTAGTTCAACACCTTCTCTTCTGCTAGTGACATGACAGGAATCGAACACACCATCCCACCAGACATGCAGGTTCTTTGCCTACTTGCTCTGTTTGTCCCTACGCCAAACCGTGTCATTATATGCAGTTGCAAACAGCCAAAGAAGTTCAAGTAAAGGAGGACAAAATCAAAGCACTCACACATCCCTTCATTAGCAAGCATGTGACTAGTGATTTTTGAGGTAGTGATTGCATGTTTGATGCCTACAGGATTTTCTTAATCTCCCAATGCATTGATCGCATCTTATCAGCATTCCTAGTGGCAATACGGTAGTGAATACCATAATCCCTCAAAATTGGCGAGGATGGGGTGCAAATTATATTAATGAGCAAGATACGATGTTGCAAGATATAATAATGCACTAGTGAATGTGCCAGTTACATTCTTCACATTATGAGATTAACTAAATTACTCCCTTCCAATTGTGCTTTATCGAGCAAAGCCTAGTAATGGACTCTAAGACTAAGCGCCCAGTGATGAACTCAAGCAATGCTTTTGTACAAGAAAGGAAGTCGATACCTCTTCTCATAAATGTCAATGAATAGTATCATTTATTGTGGCATTTTGCAGCATAATCGCACGTGTCAACTTAACAGTGGCCGGTGTTCGAATAGTTTGTCTCAATTTTAAAAATTTGTATTCATTTGGCCTTGCCTTCGCAGCCACATTGCATGAGGAACTGGGCGTTAGCCCGACACGATTGACTTCTCCTTTGTCGAGGTACACAGATGCAGATCTTTTGAGTTCGGAGTCAGAAGCCAACAGTGCCGTTGAGGTGAGAATTCCATCAGAAAATTCATCAAATGCTTCCGGATTTCGGCTTGGGTGAATGGTTTAGTGCGCACAGGACCCCAATGGAAGCCATTTTGCGGTGGTTGCGCTTTTGAAAATATCCATTTAACAAAATGGGAGAAGTTTTAGTCGGCCAAATCGGCTGCTCAGTGATGCCGATCGCCTTTATCTGGAACCTAAGAGTATGATGCATCTGCTTATGACCTACTTTGAAACAAGGTCATAATTCATCAAATACTTCCACACTCATGCTGCTGTTTCGTGGGTCTCAGCCAGAACTGAAGTCGCTAACAGAACAAGGCACAATTGAGACGCCATCTCTGTTGCACCAATGTTTTGTATTCACAAATAATGGCGCATTTATAAGAATGCTCCAAACGCATATCAGCCCATGGAGTCTCCTTTTCTTGACCTTCAAGAAGGCTTCTATGCAATGCGACGTGTTGGATTACATGAGCCCTCTCAAGTCCAACTACCAAGCTTGTTATCATAGAGGTGAACAGCGACCCAATTGAAGAAAGCATGCAGCGAAGACCCACGGCACGCATTGAACTTTGGGTTAATTGAGTAAAAGCTATTGTGAATGTCGCGGACGTTCGTAAAATCGGCAACATCTTAAAAGTATTCTTGCGCTGTTCTTGGACTTACTACTATAACCGTTCTTCGAGGCTTTCCAATTGAGTGCAAACAAATATGTGGTTTTAATTAAAGGCAGCCGTCAGTCCATTGGCAATCAGACAGATGCGATATTGAATCAACCAAAGATACCAGCCCACATCCAGTCTTAGCGTTTGTCTTTAGAAGGTCTGCTTGGAATGTCTTCAGTTAGGGTAACTCCGTTCCATTTCATGGTGATGAAGGAGGTCAAAGCGCTATTCTAATAGACACATCGGAACTGCAAGACTGTGAGTGTGAAGGGAAAGAGTGACATTGTACATGTACAAACATCCCACCCGTCTAAGGCGATCGTCTCCTCTCACTCACTCTCACTTGCACATCGCTAGCAGAAGTTGAATCGGCGTTGTATTGCACCAACAGAAATGTCGTGGCATCGAAAACACCAATGTCAAGATCCACCACGTAAAAATTCAGTTAAAACTACCACAATTCTATTTCTCTTCTTCAGAAAACACAAGTCTAATGAACTACATTGCATTTATGCCATATTATAAAATGCCTTGTGAAATCCGTCTGCCACGGTAACCTAGACGAGATCAAGTCGGTGTAGCCACGCTGGCATTCACACAGACGAGACCATCAACTTTGGTGCAATTAACGGCACCAAACCTCCATCTCGTCTCCATCACCGGGTGTTTTGAGACTCTCCCACTCCTTACGACATTCATTCGTCTGGAATCCGTTTTGCTTAACTTTGAGAGAATCACCATCTCCTATTGTATCTCATTACTCTTTGGTCGCCCACTGATAACGCATCCCACTGGTTATTTTGCCCTGTGTGATGTGGACTAGAGCGACACCGACAAAACCTCCCATTAAATATTGGAAAAGCGCATGTTTATACACACGGAGCGACATCTTTTCACCCGTAAGAAACAGTGTATGCGGTTATAGGAATAAGTTTTGGGTGCACATTGTTTTCACATACAAGAAAGGAGGAGGTCAAGGTGAACGTTCCGCACTGTTTCTTGGGTGTTTACATGTGCATTCAAGCATAATAATGATAGCGACTTCGTTATAATGTGAACTAATGTGATAAAGATGTAGTACTCTTATACTTTTCTGTGTACACTGCCTTGCGGAAAAAATATACGCCTCCGTTATTGCTAGCCTGGGCTTTTTCATCTTTGAGTGAAAGGTTTTATGGAAGTCAACTTGGTCTACAACTCGCAAGTCAACTAACAGGTGGAATTCATCGCCAGAGTCGAACCAAAGAATAATGAAGTAGTTTGAATGGTGATAAAGAAGGAGATGGTGATGCTCTCAAAGTGGGGTACAGAAGAGTTCGAGGTGGGGGAATGTTGTGGGGAGTGAGAGAGTTCTAAAACATCTGGCGGTGGAGACGAGATGGTGTGGGGACGGTGTGGATCACACCACAGCTGATGGCCTTGTTTCAATGAATGTCGGTAAGGCGACACAGGTTTCACCTCGTCTGGATTACCATGGCAGACGGGTCTCAACATGAACGCGTAAAATGTGGCCGGACTTATGTTGCCGAAAGAGGAGAAATGGAAGTGCGGTAGATTTTGCTGGACAGTGGTGTTTTCGAGAAGACGATATTTTCATTGGGATTGTTGAAAGAAGAAAAGGTTTCTTGCTTGATGATGTATTTGGCCTCAGTGGTTTCAAAGCAGCATTCAGCTGCTTGTAAAGTAATGGAAAGCGATGAAGCTACCTTGCCTATCTTAATGTCCACTCACCTTATTTTCGTAACCAGAACATAAGTAAGCAAGGTAATCGGTCACCATTTATAGCTTTTCAATACAAAAGGAGGCCAATTTTTCAATGATACGGAGTCCTACCTTTCTGCTACGAACTTCTGCAACTGCTGGGCTGTATACGTGGATTGGTTCGCTACACCCGATCCTACGTAGCATCTACTTTCCCTTTTCAGCAAACATGAAACCTCTGCCTTCTCCTACCCTTTTACAAGGTAGGAAAGAAAATCGGGTTCTCGGAGTATGGAATTAGACTGTGGAATATGCTGTGGATAGTTAAAAATTCGCACAGCGACGAAGAAGGCAAAGTCACTAAATAACCATCTGTGCAGCGCCGCGCCAAGTCTCCTCTAACTTCACAATGAGACCCACCAATAGTGGCAAGTATTTAAGTTTAATATTCGTAAAGGCCGTCCTGTCAATCGTATATTCAAGAGAGGTGTGCGGTACACAGAAACTCAAAGAGGAGAACCAATCCCTACATTGTCTTTCCATCCGCTGAAAAGCCAATCACAGGTCCACACGTGTCTATTTCTCTACCATTTCCTCAGCAGACCGGGAAGACCTCCTGGAGCGTTCGGCAAGTCTTAGAAATTTGCATAAATAAGTCATAATCTTCATGGATTTGAATCGCTTTGCTCTCAGAATTTATTCCATCCCACCCGTTGGCATTTATTATATTGTAGGTGAAAGTTGGACTAACTAAATATTAGCATTCATTTGCTATAAAACTTCAAGTGGAGTTTACCCCACTTTAACCCGCACAAACCACTGTCGGACACGTAAGGCATCAACAATCCAGCACGCACCCACCTTGATCTCTTAAATCAGCGGATCGAACTGAATATATCACATTTTGAGCATATCCAAACACTAAATAGGCAAATAGTTGATGTTCTGCGAAAATTAGAAGCCAAAAGTAAGGTTAAGCCAGATGTGGTGTTCATTTTGCTGTGTAAGAAAAGTGTCTACTGAAAGACTCATCAGTAGCAACTATTTCTGCACCTATTAGATTTGGGACGTCATTGAGAAGTTGGACACTGTGACGCCACTCAGTGTCAGCCTAGCAGATTAAGATGTTTTAAAGGCCTCTGGGAAGGATCATTTATACCCAAGCAGTCAATTTGGCAATGCGGCTGATTGGATTAATGTGAGTGGAATAAAAGTTACCTTGTCCTGCTCATATCTCATGGGAAATCCGTCCTCGAGTTTACAGCAACTGCTAATGCTAGCCACTTAACTTCTTTATATTGAACAAATTTTACATGTGACTGTTTCAAACAAATAAGGAAAGAAAGCGTTTGATTTTGTGCATCATGAACAGCAACATTTTTTATTACGAATGTGTGGCATTTGAAATAAGTATCAGACAATGCTGTATTTACTCAGGTTTGTCCCATTTCCATCTTTGCCTTCATTTTGAATAAACTTGATCCGAACTGCCGGGTGATCCTGAAGTCGCAGTAGGTCACAGCAGAATGGCAGAAAATGCACCATCAACAGGCGGAAAAGCTGGCAATTTACTAGTCCACCCTCTGGATCATGCGTGCATTTCACGCAAAAAAATTTAACGAAACAAACCATCACGAATATCACTGCCTTCCCTCCGAGCAGTATTAGCGCCGCCTTCCTCAATCGCCCTCCCTTCCTTCCCCATTCCTCTCTCCCACCCCGATACGCCGTTTGTTTGAGCGTGTTTGGCTCATCGCCAATTCTCCCTCTTCTCATGGACCACCAATTACAATCGTCGAAACACCCCGTTTATAAAGAAGTATTTGATTGCGTATCGCCAGATTTTGAAACCTACGTGTAAACTGTGCTTGGGATACAAAGGAAAAATACGCCAACTTTGTGCTGCTCAAGACTGAATGATGCTCTTCAACGAAGGCATGTCGTTTACTATTTGGTAGTGGCGAGGAGGTAAGTCGAGGTAAGGTGTTTCTTTCTTATGCTGCCCTCATCTTTTCGCACTTCGTGTCGAAAAGATGCCAGAAACAGTTAAGAGAAGATTAGCGAAGAAGGGCTTAAATGCTATGCAGGAGTAGGTGACGTTACCTTGCCCAACTATATGCCGCAACGATCGTAAAAGCACATAAAGAGGAGCATGATATAATGTATTTCTGAAATACAATCTCCTTTCCACAGGAAGCAGCAATAACTTCTTCGAGGTAGTGGACGCAATGGGTAGTTATCAGAGTGCAAACTCGTGAAACGACAATGTGTTGCGCTTACCCCTCTTTCGATTCTGTAGTCTTGCCTCCTCAGAACGAAAGGAGTGTAATGGGGAGCAAGTCTTACATTTTTACTGTAAGGTGACGCAATGGAGAGCGAGAGGCAATTTGTACGACACAACATTGTGCCACCACATTTCTCTTGATACGCTTTTAAGGAACTAGCTACAATCATGTCCATTTGTCCTCTTTTTATCCCTGGAGGAAATGTGAATTGATCTAGATGCACAGACAGCAATAGCTCAAAAACTTGTCGCGACTTACATAAATGACTGTAAAAAGGAGTGAAGAATGTATGCGATCACATCAAATGCTTTCACCACTTTCCGTTGTTCTACTACTAACCAGCTCCTCAGTTCAGAGGCCAAATTTCTATACTCTACTACGATTTTTAAGTTAGGAATACCTTTTTTATTTGATGTCTAAGTACTTTTACTTACAGTATTTCTTTTATGAAAATTGGTGGTCAAAACAAACCAGTTAGCATGGGAAAACGAGGAAGATGTTAACAAGAATCCCCGAAATAGTCCTTTTCTTTACCGGATTAATTGGTTAGAGGGTTGAGATGTGTTGAGAACTATAAAACGTGAACCAAATACTTCTGCAGCAAGAATTAACGCTTATTTTGGGTTCCAAAGCTACGAAAACCTAACAGCGGCCACTAATCTCATTCCGCAAAACGGGCGCCGCGTCCGACTTAAATGTGCATTCGACTCCACTTTTTCACAAAACGTAAATTCTTTCCCATTCATTACTTGGAAATACTCACAGTGGAATGTAGTCAGTTCGATGCGTCCATTTGAGAGAATAAGTTGAGTGTGCGCATTCGACAGTAGGTTGTCCAAGTTTTTATTTGCACGTGGGTTAAACTCCGCTTAAACGTCTCCTTGGTAAATTTCTTTTGCTTACTTTATTTCATGTTTTGTAAGAGCAAACGGTAATATTTAGTCTAACTTCTTGTCCGCCAAACTATAAGCGATATTGGTTAAAATGAACCGAATTCTTGGAACCAATCGGTGATAATCCAAGTAAGTTATGGCTCTTTTTTTTCGAAAATTGTAAGAACTTGTCAAATGCTCCAAGAGGTCATGTACCACCACTAATTGGTGGTATCCCCGTTGTGATAGAACCGCGGTAGAGGAATGGTCACACAAGTGGAGGCGCAAACGGCTTTCAGAAGGAAAGAAAGTCCATGCGGGTGGGTGGCGTTCGCCCATAAGTTCCCATCGAAATGACTTCCGGCCTAGCTGCAGGATTAACAGGAAGGCCCTTCCGAATGTCAAACTCTTCGCATTTGCCAATGTTGGCAGGTCTCATTGTAACTTGTGCCAAAAGCCCAAACAGTCAAATTCCTAGCACAGACAGTTAATGCTACAGCAAGCATGCGGATTCAGTGAATTTGCCTTCAACGTCGGTGCGAAAATCTTAGCTGTATTACAACAAATCCGCCCTTTATTTCTCTGCTTTAACAGTCTGACTTCCTTTTCTAACTCTTGACGAGACATGAGAGGACGGTAATTTTATGCTTATCAAAATGAGGTAAGTGGACGCTTCGCATGATCGGGTGCAGCGAAGTAGCCCACTTATATCGCCCAGTAGTTGCAAAAGTCCGCTAAAGAAGATCGGGACCCCATTTTTATCCTAAAGCGTGGCCTCCCTTTGTACTACAAAGTGTAAATTCGTCTTTAAAGCTGTAAAGCTATTAAGTTATAAAGTCCGGCGCTGCCTAGTTGAAAGAGGAGTCAGTTTCTCTTTTTGCTCTTCTGTTTCTGTTTATAACCCATGGAAGGAGTGATGGATGGAAGGAGTGAAATCGTGCATTTGAACAGTCACTGAGCTTGTCTGATTCCTCTGCAGGCATTGAAGGCTTCTAGTGTGTCGCGCTGATGGCGTTAAAAGGCCTATTCACAAGCACGGATTACAAAAGTGCTCTGAGGACCTAAACACCTAAAATGTCCCTTTCCGGATGTATCATAGCGGCGCTCACCATTTGTCTGGTTCTAATGCAAGATTCGTTAAGATTAAACAGCATGTCTTCCCAGGAAGGGTGGTAAGTGAATGGTAAAATAAGCATTTCTATTAAAGCAATAAGTAGTCACAGTATTTAAAATGGTTTTTAAACAATCTTCAAGTGCATTCCTACAGGTATCAAAGCCGATGGCACCTTCAGCCTTCGATAAAGTGACTAAGCAAAGTGTATCCATAGCGCAGCACCTTCCCATTTTTTGTACAATCATTGTCGATTATAGTCGAAGGTAGGTTTACTTCACGATCATCTCTGACAACCAAAATGCACCCAGTGGTCGGCACTCGCGTCCACCAAATCTGACCAATTGCCAGTGAGTTCCACTGAATACCTACAACTCCATTCTTGCCTCCTCTAGCGCCATCTGTCTCCTGCCTCGAAAATAAGACACCATCACCGCCTTGAGTGTGACAAATTTGTGGATGTTATATCTGCCTCATTCTCCTAAAGTAAAGTTGAATATGATCTAATTTTTAGCACTAAGATGATTAGACCTTGTCATGAAGCTTTGATGCATCGTGGAAAGCTGTGCCTCGCGGATTGCTCAAGTTAGAATTCGGAATGGATTTATAACCAGTCTGTCTGGCGGTGCGCTCAGCCACCGTCACACAATACTGCACTTCACTGTAGTAATGTAACACGCTCACATCACAATGAAGCGACAGTCAAGCCAATTTTATAAAGCCGAATGGTGTTTCCTCTAGCCTTCTACCTCTTTCTGTTGCTCAGCTATCCATTGGACTTGGTTCCTGCCTTTTTAATTGAAAAAATTCTTGTGAGCAGTGAGACTTCGTAATTTCGCGTTTGTGTTCCGTTTAGTTGAACTAAACAAAGCTCGCTTATCGTCATTTTTGTCAACAAACCCCATCAATTTGCAGTGTTGAATGCCTCTCGGTATCCTAATTCCCTTATGTTTGTTCCAAAAGCAGGCAAGACGGGATCTCACTAACTCACCAGAGGCCTACCGGGTACACCAATTCGCTTCCACGTGCCATACCGAAAGAAGCGTGAGCTCTCCTGGACAACGGTCGGATCACTCTCGCATACTTCAATATGCATTTACGAGGTGCAGACAACAACAAGTAAAGCTTGCTCATTGATTCACCATCGAATGCAAAATCTCGTTTCTCTTCCTCCTTCCCCATGAATTTTAGGCGAAAACTCTCAGGTCCTTAGGTGACTCTAATTAAATGGTAAGTGATTCAAATAATTCTCATTAGTTTTAATCCAGCCACTGCTCTACCTGAGGCAGTCAGCCGATATTGCTATAGGAAATTGCGCATTTTCCTATCAAATGACATTCTTTAATGAGAATTTCGAATTCCACGTCCACTTTATTTGCATTTCAGGGCGTTGTTGGGATTTGTTAGCTCTTCGCTACGACCTTTGAGCAAGGAAATGTTTCATCCTAAGAGGGACTTAGCAAATTAATACAGACAAGCCTAAGCAGGTGTTACCGCATCAGACTTTATTGAAAGGTTATTAACATCTTTACGGAGGTTATAACGGCTCTCTCTTTTCCGCCTCCATAGGAAGATGTTTCGATTCCATTTTCCTACAATATTCGCCCAACTTTGAGAGCATCACCACCAACTTCTTTTTCCTTGGTCTGATATTACCAATGCATTCCACTGGCTGTCTGCATTGTATGATGCAGACCGATCCAACTCCGATGGAACCTCTTATTAACCGTTGGAAAAGTGTGTTTTAGTAATAACGGAGTCACACCTGTACACCCGTGAAACAGTGTGGAGAGTTCACCTTGATCTCTTCCATTCTTACATGTGAGAACACTGTGTGCTTTATCAGCAATGCAAAATGTGTCTCAGTAACTGTTTCAAAGGGAAGCATGACAACCTCCATTAGGGTTGAACATCTACGTGTGGATTGGAAGTCAGCACGAATTGAGTCGTGAGACAAGATGGACAAGAAATTGAGGTCCAAACTACCTAATCCACTTCTATTTGGACCATACCTACAAGTGGGTTCACATGGTAGCACTTTCCATCTATCCTTAAAAGCAAAATTTTTTTAAATCTTTCGTGTTGAGTCAAGAACTCTTAACTGCGGTAGAACGAACAAGTTAAGTGTTGCCTCTTGAGGACAAACATATTGATGTGCTCTTAGCTACTGCCACTACCAATATCTTGAATACGGTGGAGACTGTACGCGCTTCCATGGTAAAATGAAAAGTACTATCAGCAAAATACTTGCCGAACAATATCTCTTCCATATTTTTTCAAGATGCAACGGCGTAGGAGTCATTGGCAGAAGAGGCATGGCTACTACCTTACTTTAATTAAATTCACACAAATTTCCATGCCGTCCGATTACAGCGGCATTTACAAGACAACGCTGAAACAAATTAGACCATATTTCAATAACTGCAGTGGTTTTGTAGATACAGATCAACATTTTATCCTCCTTTATTAGCGGCATAAAAGGAAAGGAACACATCGTCTTACTAGGCATGCAGGTTTCCTGTCTGCTTGTTCTACTTGTTCCTACATCAAATCTTGCCATGGTGTGGTCGTATGCATTTTCAGCTGCAAATGTTCGAAGATTTTCAACAACTGACATGCGGGATTGAGCAATCGACTAACCCTTCATTGAAACATGTTTAATTGGTGATCTTCGAAGTTGTTTGCATAAATGGTGCCTACCTGAGTCGGCTATTGCTCAATAACTTAATCCCATCTTACCGGCTTTTCCTAATGGTACTACGTGAGAACCACACTTTTACAGAATTAACTAGCGTGCTATATCGAGGTGGGGATGGCTGACGGTGGTGAATCAGTAAACATACCAACTACATCCTTCCCTTTGCGTGAATTATCAAAGTATTCTTTGCCAATTGTGAGTCACGGTGCTATAAAGATGTCAATGGGATGACTCCATCTACCCATTCCTTCCTTTACTAAAATACCCTAAATTACATTCCTGTTGCTCGCGAAAGCGCCTTCCCAGTCCGTTCCATTCAACCAAAAATAAAAATGCCAAATGCGTGTAATTGCTATTTTTATTGGTTATACGTCATGAGATGTTAAATCATTGTTAATTAAGCAAGGAGGAAAAGGGCTGGGGCATTGCAGACACTACTGATGCCTGTAAGACATAAGAAAGGGGTGTGAAACGCAAGTTATGGGTCGTAAAATTGGATGAAAGTGGAGAAGTGGGACATTGGCACTGACTGACACGCGCGTTCAAGCACGGACTACCGCCATGCAATTGAAGAGGAGCACAACGATTGCGGAAAGTATACCAAGTCCGCTAGCCTTTGCGGTACTCCCTCCACCGTGGCCTATGTAAACAAGACATTCCGGTAGTCATGTCATGCACTGCATGCTCATCTCTTAAGCATGAACTGTTTAGTGAAGGTAGCTAAAATCAGGTGCCCAATGATAAACCCAAACGATGCCTCTTCTAAGAAGTATGGGTAAATAGTATCATTAGATATGGCTACTGTTAGATGTAGCTTACCTGATTCCTTTGTATGAATATTTTCATTGAATTCAAAGTATTTATGTCCATCCACAATTCCCATCACAGTAACAGTATATAATGAGTCGGACTTCAGTCCGTCAAGAGTGAGTTCGCCTTTACTGAAGGGCGCAGAAGCAGACCTCTCGGTTAGGGGGTCAGAACCCACCACTGCCTTCACTTTGATTACCGCATCCATTGTTTCGTCCGGGGGTGGCACATCCCATGTTAGGTGAATGGAGTGATCAGTCACAGGACCCCAATGGAAGTGCTCTCGTATAAGAGTTTCGTCTGAAATTGTCAATTTTACAAAATAGGAAAAGGGGCAGTCAACCGAAATTATTACTCCGTGGTGTCGATTGCATTTGTCTAGACTGTCGCAACCAACAAAATGAAGCAAATGAATTATCGTTAGTAATTTTAGTAGTAGATTTCCACTACTCTACTCTATGAGTTTGGAATGGGTGAAAAGGACTATCAACAACATGCTTGCTAAACGATAACTCTTCCACATGTCTAAAGCAACAACGACAATAGAGTCAGTGGCAGAAGAGACGCGGCTATTAATTAACATTAAATTCACACGGATTTCTGTGTCATGTCATGTCAAACAGGACATTGCAGTGGTTTCCCGGCTAGAGTTCAGCGCCTCCTCCTCTTCTTCTAGCAGTATGAAAGGAAACGAACATAATTTCCTACTAGACATGTTTTTCCCAAAGCCAAACCATGTCATTGTGTGGAGGTTTGTATCTGCAGTTCCAATTTTTGAAGAAATTCAAAAATGGAGGGAAAACATCAATGCAATCAAACAGCCCTTCATTGAAACACGTTAGATTAGGGATTCTTGAAATGAAAATGGAATAAATAATGCATGCAGGAGTCCTTCAATCTTCCGATTACTTGAACGTATCTTATAATCTTTCCTAGTGGCAATATGGTTTCGAAAACCAAGCTTCTACAGACCAAGATGTAAAGCAGCATGCCGAGATGAAGATGACCGGTGATGGATTAGTGAGTATGCCGATTACACCCTTCACATCATACAATTTACCAAATTTCTCTTTTTAATTGTGCTTTATTAGGAAAAGCCTAGTAATGAGCGCTAAAATAGGCACCTAGTAGTAAACTCAAGCAATGCTTTTGTGTAGGAAAGACAGCTGAAGCTTCTTCTAATCAAAACCAATGAAGAGTATCATTTGTACCTTATTTTAGAGTATGATTTCACGTAAAAGCTTACCAACTTCCTTTGTACGAATAGTTTCGCCGAATTCCAAAATTGGGCTTTTTTTATATATTACCGTCGCAGTCACAGTGTATGAGGTGTTGGGAGCCAGTCCGTCAAGCGTGACATTTCCATCCCTGAGGTACGCAAAAGTTGACGCTTTGAGTTCGGGGTCAGAAGTTGCCGTTGCCATTAACCTGATTTCTCCATCGATCACTTTCTCTAATCCTTCCTTATCCCAACTTAGGCTAACGGAATCATAACCCACAGTACCCCAATGAAAGTATTCTCGTAGTGGATTCTCTGGTGGAGTTGTCCCTTCTACAATTCAGAAAAAATGTTACTCAGACAAAACAACCATCCAGTGGTATCGATTGCACTTATC
Source organism: Taenia hydatigena (assembly GCA_036345935.2). Classification (NCBI taxonomy): domain Eukaryota; kingdom Metazoa; phylum Platyhelminthes; class Cestoda; order Cyclophyllidea; family Taeniidae; genus Taenia; species Taenia hydatigena. Next base: position 17,042,996 of record JADWOT020000009.1, read on the forward strand.
TACGACCTGAGAATATAATGGGTTCAGGATGAGTAAATATACTAGAACGGAACTGTCTACAACCTGCTTTAAAACAAATTTTACGATTTAACAATTGCCATGATGTATCGAACGCTTTTACAATTATGCTGATGAGGTCCAAATGTAAAAATACAACTTACCAAGTGTTGCTCTCTGGATCTTAGCCAAAACAGAGGTCGCCAACAGAATGAGACACAGTTGAAACGCCATCTCCACGCCACTAATGTTTCACATTCACAACTCAAGACGTATTTATAAGAAAGCTGCACACGCATATTGGCCTATGGGATCTCCTTCTCTGACCTCCTAGGCGACTTTTACGCGTTGCGACGTGTTGAGTTACGTGAGCCCAGCCAAAACCACCTCCCACGCTTGTTGTCATAGAGGCGATTGGCGATTCCATACTTACTGGAAAGAGAGAAGCAGATGCTGCATTGGATCGGGTGTAACGAATTAGCCCACCTAGAATTGACTTACCTAGGTAACGATTTGTTTCTCGGACTGTGTGGCATGTGTTATTGTCTTATTAAAACCCTCACGTCGTCCACATCCATCTCTTGCAAGTCAAACGAAGAGCCGAATGTTCATGTCGCCTGACTAGCCGAAGTTTCCATTAAAAATGTTTCGATAATATCTTTAAGCTTAAAAACTACACCATTCAGTGAGTCTCGCGAACTGCGCCAAACATTTCGTGCTATACGAGTTGTTAGAAAACGGTTGGCTTGACCCGGTCTCCATAAACTTTTACATTTATTCGCAGTTGATGAAGTCAAACCGACATTTTGACTTTATTTTGTGAGGAAACTGCTGACTACAGGTGTCAAACATTCGTGGGTTTTTTTAACATTGCTTTACGCTAAAAATGCTTTGTTCTTTCGTGAAGTGCTCCACTTTTAGCAGCCTTGGTCCATCACCTGTCACAGCGTCTGTTTCATTGAAGTTTACCGCACAAATGACGCGACATTGTGCGCATTTATGGGACAACGTTTGTAATACTTTGTTTATTTGGCTGTCGGTTTCGGTTACGGTCACTCGGGTGGCCTCCAGGCCATGCCAGCAGTTCCGCCGCCTCTGCCTGCTGATTATATATATTCAGCCTTCTTTTGCCCTCGAAGAAGCCTTGAGACGCTGCACAAATTAGCAGCTCAGTCTGCATCAACTCTATAAAATGAAATATTCCGCCGGGTAAATTACTGAGAGTGAAATATGCAAATGGCAGATCTTATGACACTAGATCTCCACCCTACTACAGCACGTTTATTCAACATTTGGACGATGGTTTTGATTTTTTAAATTTTTTATGACCTTATCTTCGTGGTCAATTGTACCTCTTGCGAACAGCGTTGGACAGGGTTGTGGGTAATGCATGTTAGCACATTGTCTTACTAAGTGATTTGGACCACAGCATCCGATTCTCAAAGTTATCTTTTAACAGGCATTACTACTGAGTACCAGGATTTAGACTTCACCGAAGCTGGTACATTGGTGGGAGGGAGAGAGGTAATTTGGATACCACAAAATCACGTCACAGCATTTCTCGTGACGTGATTGGAAGGAACACAACGATAAATGGGTGGTTAGAACAAATCGCCGTGGTCCATCTCTCTTCCTTTCAGCTTGTAGAGCGAATGTGGCCCCAAAAAGCAGACAATCGTTGCGGAATAAGAAAATATTATTAATCTCCTGTGTAATTTGTGTTTTAAATGCAAAATGCGGTAAAGGGTCATTAGGATAGACAAGATATATTCATTGCTTTCATTGATTTGCATGCGGTTGGACGCCAGTGTGTAACCACAAAACTACGTTATTGTAGCATTCTCGTTGCCTCGGGATTCAATTGGTTGCTTTGTATTATGCTGGTACCAGCATTACTACTCGTAATGAAGAAGCGCACACCATGTGATAGCTTGCATCCTTCAACATTCGGGTATAGGTTAGGTAGACAGTGGCACTAACTCCTGCACTCAAATATAGGCTGATGAAGAGAAGAAATAGGAGAAATATTGTTTAATAAATGAGTGGCACATGCGCCTGTAATGGAACCCTCCTATTTGCCAACCAGAGCATCGCTATGTTTGAATGCTATCGCACATGCAAGAAGGGAGATGCATACACTCTTTTTAACAGAAGTCACATATGAACACCTGTGAAACAGTGTGAAAGGTTCGCCTTTACCTCCGCCCTTCTTGCATGTGAGAACGCAGTGCGCATTAATTTTAGTTCTATAAGCGTATGTACTGTTTCTTACAGGTGAATGGATACAACACCGCTTGTACAAACATGTGTTTTTTCAACATTTAATAAATGGTTTTATCAATGTCGGACTGGTCTGCAATATACAACCAGTGGAACGCATTGTCGGTGTGTGACCAAGGAGTAATGGGGTAGTATGTGTCGTGCCAAAGGAGGCGGTTATGCTCACAAAGTTAGTCGGAAAAGGGTTTAGGGTAGATAAATATTTTGGGGGATTCTAAAGCGCCTGATTGTGAAGACTAGATGGAGTGTGGGTGGCGTTGATCGCACCAAAGGTGATGAGCTCGTTCTTGAAAATGTCAGCGTGGTTACATTGGCTTCACCTCGTCTGGATTACCCTGGTGGGCGGATTGCGCAAAGCATGTGTAAAACATGGGCTAAATTTAATTTAGTTTACCAAACTTGTGTTGCCAAAAGAAGAGAAATGGAATTTTCGTAGAGTTAAATAAATTTTCGATGTCACGCCATTTCTGTTGGCGCAATTCAGCACTGCTTCATCTTCCATTAGCGATATGCAGGTGGGAGAGAGGAGACAATGGTATACAGCGTCACTCTTTCCCCTTACTTTCACGGTCTTGCCTTTTAGGCGTGTCAATTTGAATGGTGTCTTGGTCTCCCGCACCTCCACAAAATGGACCAGGTCACCCCAAATCAAGTCATTTTAAAGTAGATCCTCTGAAGATAAATGCTACAACGGGATGCAGATTGGTATTATTAATTGACTCAATCCAGTGTCTGCCCGACTGCCTTTAATTAAAACCGGCTACTTGTTTGCGCTCAATTGGAAAGCCGCATTGAATCAGGTAACCAAACCAAAACCGCAGTTGCATCCTTGACCCGGTGTTAGTGAGTTAACCAACAGTCCAAGAATACTTCTTAGATGCTGTTTATTCACAAATATTAATCCCATATTCACAATAGCTATCGCACAATTAGCCCAAAGGCCATTGCGTGACGTGGGTTTTCACTGAATGGTTTCTCCAATTTTCTCGTCGTTCACCTCTGGAACAACAAGCGTAGGAGGTAGATGTGGGCGGTATCACGTCTTGAAGGTCAAGAAAAGGACAGCCAAAGGTGGGATCTGAAAGCATTGGGTGATGCGATGGATGGAAATCTCACAATAACGACAGTATTGGCTTCTGACTCCAAATTTAAAAAGACAAATTTGGTGTACCTTTACCATAGAGAAGTCACTCTTGAAGGACTGACACTCAATTCCTCGTACTTTGTGGCTGTGAAGGCATGGCTAGGTGAAAACAACTGTATAATAATGACAAAAATATTTGAACACCAGGCATTGGTAGACTAACATGTGCGGATATAATGTAAAATGCCAAATCGAATTTGAATATTCAATGAATTTCACTGGAAGCGGCTTCGATCACCCTTCTCAAACTTGTGTATTGTTTAAGTTTACCGCTGTTTACTTATACTTAGCGCTCATCACTAAACTTTGCTCCATAATGCACAAGTTATAGGAAGTAATTTAGTAATTCCTTTGATGTGAAGGGTGTAATCCGCAAGGCTACTAATCCATCATCTGTCATCTCCATCTGGACATGCCGCGAAACCACTATGGCTAATGTAATGAGATCTGGTTCATGTTCAGCATTGCCTTGCAAATTCCATTTCAAGTGTCTCGCCTGTCATCGACCCGTTACCGTTTTAACTCAAAAAATGTTTTTTTATGTTTCTCATGGTCCATCCCACTAGAACCTACCAGTGATAATTTAGTTACTTCCTTTCGTCGGTTACAATAGTCTAGACGAATGCATTTGACACCACTAAGAAGTCACTTGGTCTGATTGACTCTTTGCATAATTTGTTAAATGAAAAATTTCAGGCGAGAAGAATACATGAAACCACTTCTATTGGGGTCCTGTGACTCCTTACACCATCCATCTAAGTTGAGACTGGTCATTCGCGGCGGCACCAAACAGCAGCGTTGGCTTATCACCTTAGCTAGGAAAAGTCAGCTTCTGTGCGCATCAGAAGAGGAGAAGTCACTCTCGGCGGACTGATGCCCAACTCATTTTATGTTATAACTGTGCCGGTAATGGATGGTGGGCAGCAACTTTTCCATTTCAGCAAAGATATTAAAACACTGTGTATAGCTATGCTGTAAAATACTACACCGAATGATATTATTCTCCGACACTTATAAAAAGAGGCATCGAAAGCACTTCGTGCACAAGTGCTTTGTTTGAGTTTACCAATGAGAATTGCAACGACTAGCGGATCTGGTATAACCTCCTCGATCGCTGGGTTCCTCTTCATCTGCATGGCGGTGGTCCTCGCTTGATCGCTTGCGTGGATCAATGTCAATTTCATAATCACCCATCTTCATCCAATGTCACGATCCATGACTTGACTTTTTCACATCCACTCCCTTCTTCTTCTCGCCTAATTAACATTAATTCAACATCTTATGCTGAATAAGTTGTAATTAAATGGAACAGTGAAATGGGGTTAAAGTATAAAAATTAAAGTGGAAGAAAAATGTTGATGGGCTCATAATTTTTTTCAAGATAGGCTAGTACCTACTTACGAACCTCACTACTCAGCGCTCCTGAGCAGCCTGTTTTTTGGCAGGCCAAATTGTGGAAGACATGGCAACATGGAAATTGCAGTCAGGCGGACATTGCTTTGAATCAACCAAGAATACCAGCCTACATCTAGTTGTAGCATTTATCTTCAGCGGGCCTACTTTGGTATGACTTGAGTTAGAGTGACACTACACCATTTTATGGTGGGGTGACGGAGACCAAGACGCTATTCTAAGTAACTGTGAGGGTGAGAGGAGTGGTGACATTGTATATTAAAAAATATTCCACGTGTCTTGCGCGACAGTGACCTCTCCCCAACCTGTGCACTGCCAACAGTTTTGAATTGCATCAACAGAAATGACGTGACATCGAAAACACCACTGTCAGGTTGCAATACTTAAAAATTGAGTTAAATCTACCACAATTCTATTTCTCTTCTTTTGGCAAGACATGTCTAGTGGACTACATTGCACTTGGGCCGTATTTTACGCATACATTTTACGATCCGTCTGCCAAAGTAATCCAGACGAGGTCAAGTCGGTTTAGCCACGGTGGCATTCACAAAAATGTGAACATCAACTTTGTACGATTAACGCCACCCACACTCTATCTCGTCCCCATCGTGAGGTGTTTTGAAGCACCCAAAAATATTCACATAACTGTAACTATTACCATCTCCCTTTGGTCGCACACTGGCAATGCTCTCCAATGGTAGTTTGACTTGTGTGCTGTAGACTACTCCGACATTGATAAAACCTTTCATTTAATCTCAGAAAAGAGCATACGGAGTGGCATCTTTTCACCTGTAAGAAAAAGTGCATGTGCTTATAGAATTAAAGGTAAAGGACACAGTGTTCTCACATACAAGAAGGGAGGAGGTAAAGATGAGCCTTCCACACCGCCTCACGGGTGTGCAGATGTGACTTCGTTATAGCTAACACACTTCCAAAGGTTAGTAAGAGGTTCCATCGGAGTTGAATCGGACTGCAGTATACAGTTGAACCAATTTGTGCGATGCATTGTTAGTGTGAGACCAAGGAATAATAAGCTAATGTGAGTCGTGAAAAAGAAGTTGTTGGTGACGTTCTCAAAGTTGGTTTAATATTGTAGGAAAATGGATTCAATTACATTTTTCTATTGAGTTGGAAAAGAGGGAGAGACTTTATGGCTTCCATAATGAAGTCGGGAGCCTTTTGATGAAAACTAGTGTGGCTACACCTGCCTATCTCAGTGTAAATATTAATGTTGACACTTGATCATTATATGATGCTTTGCTCAACGATCGTTGTAAACATGGACGTCCTACCTATGCTTCCGCTTTCTTTTTCTACAAACTAATAATTAAGGTCTACCTTTACACAAACGACTTCCTCTACCAAGGTTTCATGATTCACAGCACTTTGCCACATCTTGTTGTGGTAGGGACGGCCTATACTTGATGGGCCTTTACCTAGGTTCATTGTCGTCATGGAGGTGGATGTAGCGCAAGCAGGAACAGTAACGAAAGACGTCTGTCTCCACCGAAACACGCACAAAATAAGTGGCCATAAAGAGTTAAAATAAAGATGTAGATAGTCCCCTGAGAGGCAGCAAAGCCTCTGGCGCTAATGTAATGATCCAGGGTCAGGACTTCGGGACAAGCCGCATTGGTAAAGGATGCCACGACCTTATCCGAAGTGCATTGCAAATGGCCTAAAATGTTTATCTAAGCTCCCTTGTGAAGTCAAGACAGCCGCCCTTAATTAGAGGAGGAAATAGTAAAAGGACGATTAACGTGCGTCTTTGTTCTGATCATTCCAACGTTTTCGAATGACGTAATCGTTAAAATATGAAGTAGCCTTGTGGAGTTACCCCTTTCCTTCCACCCAACTACCCTTCACTGCCCTCCTGACACCTTGGCGGACCACAGATGTGTGACGGTGGTGGGTAGGTATAAGATGAAATGAGAAAATAGTGAGATAGGAGTTGGTGAAGCCAAAGGTTGTTAAGTGTATGAATTGGTGAATTAAAATAGACGTAATGAGAGGGGAACTTTGGGGAAGGAGAGGGACTCCTCATGCGTGAAAAATAACAATGATGAAAAGAGAAAGGAAGAAGAAAGACGCCTATAATGAGTAGGGAACTGCGTAGGATTGAAGGAAGGGAATGAAAGTAGGAAAGAAAAAGGAATTAATGAATGAGGGAATATGGAGAGAAAAGGAGGGATGGAGGGCACGAGGTCTACTTGCATCATATAAGTAGCAGCACTGGTTGTGTGGGCATATACATGTAAGTAATAAAGAAAGAATGTGGGAATGGCTGAATGAATGAGGTGATTGTAACGTAAAGCAAAGTAAAGGCTTATCAATCGCAAAGTGTTTGAAGGAAAGGAAAGAGGGAAGGGAGGTGTGCCATCTACTAATGGCACATGAGTAGCTGTGGTGGCGGTGACGGTGGGAAGGAAAAGGTGTGTGGAAATAAGGAAAGAAAAAACAAATGAGTGAATGAAAAAAAGGTGAATTAAATGAGACATGTGAGAGAGAGGGGGAGAGAGAGATAATGAAACATAATTAATAGAGGTGAACAGCGGTGTGTCACATATGCGTGACGGCGACGGATAGGTTTAAGATGAAATAAGATACTAGTGAAACAGAAGTTGATAAAACAAAAGGTTGTAAAGCGCATAATTTTATAAAGCGATTTAGAGTTAATGAAAGGGAAGCTTTGTGGGGGGAGGTGAGATTAGAAAAAGAGCATCTCCTCATGTTTGCAAATAAAAGTGGTGGAGAAAAACAAGGCAGAAGGCACCTATAATTAGGGACTTCGTGCATAAAATAGAGGAAGAGGAAGAATGAAAGAATGAAAGAAAAAGGAGTACTATCGAGAAGGAAGGAGAGCATGGGGTCTACTTGCACCAAGTAAGTAGTAGTACTGGCGGTGTAAGTGCATTTATGTAGGAAAGAAAGAATAAAGGTGGGTAGGCAGAGAGGTTAATGGGGACATTTAATGGAAGGGAGAACGAGAGAGGGAGAATGAAAAATGATTAATGGCAGAAATAGAAGGCAGGGAGGGAGGACGCCTACTAGCTGCACAATAAGTAGTTGTAATGGTGGTGAGAATGGTTAAGCAGAGTGGAGGCAGTATTAGGAGGAGCGGTAGGTGCACTCGTGTGGGTAGATAAGCTATGGGAGAAGAAGAAAAAAAAAGAAGAAGAAGAAAAAAAGAAAAGGAAGAAGAAGAAAGGATGAGGAATTGGAGAGAACGTTAGACATGCATTAGAGAGTAGACGTAGACGTGCAGGTGAGTTGAATGGGTAAGATAAATGCGTGTAGAGGCGGAGCTTTGAGGTGGGGATAAAACTGCTCTTCGGGATTTTGAATAGCGCGCTTTTCGCCCCCCACCGTGAAACCGCATTATCTGATTGCGGTACGCAGGAGCTGCTGTTCAGTGGTTCCAGGTGCACGGTAACCCATGGTGCCACTTTACGGCTCCCCATGGCCTCCCTGGTGGGCTTATGCCCTTGAAGCTGGCTAATGACGGCTTGACCTTGACACTAGCCAATGAGAACCTTCCACGCAAGTCTGGCCATTTCGGACCACAGTCACGTGACTCCAAATCGATCGATATGCATTTAAATCAGTAAGTCAATAAACATTTTTATCACGAAAGAGATAGCGACCTAATAATCAATAGTAATTAACCAAAATAGAACAAATTTGATTTCCCAATAAGCAGAAGCATATGCCAAGATCCTGTTACTAAATTTCAAGTTCCATGGAAATCAATAACTAGTCTAAAATCAATAAATCATTTAATCGATAAAATCTGCAATTAAATGTCGATGTAGACATTAATCAGAGTCTAGTGCCAATAAAATTCAAAATTCAAAAACAATATAAGGACGAAAAAATCGAAACACTAATACAGAGGAAGCAACTAAAATCAACAAACTGGCATGAAGCGATATCTGCCGTCATTCCGGTGGCCTTGATATCAATTTTCCCCGACTTTCAGGTCACGAGCTGTCATTTTAATGTGGATTACATCGGTATTACCGAGGTTCGAAGGTAAAAACCACTCACCCAATTTGAGAAGGAAGCGCCAAACAACAACACACTGGTAGGTCTTGAAGTCCGTCCTCATGTATTACTACATGCACCGGTAATTTGTGCAGCTTTCACAGCCTTTTCCTCGCATCCTTGAGGGTTGGACAGACGTGAGACATTGCTACAATCAGGCTTTACCTCACCTCCCCTAAGCCTTGACAAGCAAGCCTTCTTGATCAAAAATAGACGGCCCCTATCTGATGTTAACTAATTCGTTTAAATGATTTCCAACTCCTACCCTGTTCCGTCACCGCACATTTATTGAATACCTTACAACAGCTTTGAAGCAGAGCTTCGACACTCTTGGACTCCAGACTTAGGCTCGGCAGGCACTTTGTGCAAGATCGAATCATAATCTCCACGGCTATTACTTCCAGGCGGCCGAGAGGACGATAGCAGGAAATGAGGCATTCGACGGAGGTAAGAATGGCTGCATTCCTGCTCGATTATGCATGTTTCAACGCAATGAGATGCTTTTAGCCCACAAAATGTAGGCATGGTCACTTTTTGCCTTCTTCTGCGCAAATCGGGTTTTTTGTGGAAAGTCAGAACGCAAGTCATGAGTCAAACCAAATGTCACATGGAAAAATAAACAAAATGATGCGACTCATCTGGCTGAGTAGCAAAATTTCACTTTTTACGATAGAAAAAGGAAAGGGTCGTTTTTGTCCTATTGGTCCTTTTCCTCCATTCATTATGTTCCTTTGGAATGAGTTCTCAATAATTGAGAGCTTTTAAATTGATCAGGCACAGTAAAATTGTTTTAAAATGTCAAGTGGTGCTAACTCCTTTTCTGAAAGGCACTTTTGGCTCCTTTCACCGTTCGCAGAAACAGTGAAACTAAGTAAGGCAGCAATTGATGGGACACGATCAAGATGCGGCAAGATTTGGTGCGCTGTACCAGAAGGAATGCAGAAGTCAGTGCGTTTGAATTACCTGAATGGCTGACTAGACTAAAGCCGTGAACATGTCTGCAAGGCGGAATGACAAGGTCACATAAGTCAGGTGTTTACTTTCTGCTGAACGGCTGAACAACAGTTCCCTTCTCTGAGGCAGTTGTAGTTGACAAGGTGCTCTGCTTATCCATGCGAGAGCGATTTTCTAGATGCCTGGCGACTTGAATGCATGTCAATTTACTATGCACAGTGTCTGCACTGGACTGGGCTACATCTGACTGCCTGCGGACTTCCTGGGAGGAAGATAATAATGGGTCTGGACAGAATCCTGTCATCAAGATTTGCCCTCATTATTCCTTTATTCCCTAAAAACACTTTTTCAAGCGGATTGTCTGCCCAGACACGATAACTGCATCTCCAACCTAACAAGTGCTCTCGATGACGTCTAACAGGAGGGAAATAGAATCACTAATTACTACACTTAATATCAGCCGAGAGTTGGAGATGTACACCAGGTTATGGCAGCTCCACACGTTTGATGCCGTGTTTACCTGTAGGTTAAAGCTCATAACATATCGATCGTGTCTGGTTAAGCTCCCGCTGAGCAACACCTCAACCTATGCTAACAAACCCACTGTAGTACTTTGTTTGCTTGAACTACCGGTTTCGGTCAGGGTCACAGAGAGATGGCCACATTGCCCCATCTGCGTAGGCTGGTAACTCATTTCCCTCTACCTGTTGAATATATTGTAGTACTTTGTTTGTTAGAACTGCCGGTTTCTACCAAGGTCACAGAGGTGGCCGTATTGCCCTAGCTGCGTGGGCTGGCCTCCGGGCCATGCCAGCAGCCTTTTTCCCTCTGTCCGATGAATATATATATTCTGCTTTAGCATTCTGCCTTCTTTTGCTTCCGAGGAAGCCTCGGGACGCTACAATATATAATCTACCCTAGTAGCCTGCCCTCGATCGATAGCGAAACTATATGTTTGAATGAGATGAAACGCAAAACCGCAAACCACACAGTGGAGCGCTCAAGCCACTCATCCATTAAACGGCCTTCGCGTCGTGGGCGATTCAATAGAGCACTTTTAAGAACTAAGAACTGTTAGATTTATTGTGGACTACACTAAATCACAAACAAATCTACTTTATAATGCGCTTTAAGCGTCAAAATTGTCGCAAAACACATGCTTAACACAAATTAAGATGTACAGCTATTTAAAAGCGAAAAACCTCATATATTTATTGTCTCTTAATCCTTCTGCATATTGTCATTCTTTATAGATTTTTATTTTTAATTGCCGATTTCCTCCTTTCTTCTCACTAAGCAATTTGTCCTGACTGTACTTGAGCAACTTAAATGTAACCCAAATGACAAAACTGTTGGTATTTCTAGTAACGGTTGCCATGTAAAATACATAAAATTAGGAAGTTCATTTGTTTCATCGAGCAAACTTTGATGTGATTGGCTAGGTTTGCACGTGAATCGTGCAAGTGGTGTGCACTTTAGGTATCACTGTGAGTATTTAGTAATATTTCGTTTAGCTTTAGCTTGTTAATTGCCATTATGTCCTTTAAATATCGTTTGGCTTCCTTTATACACCTCCTTGAGAGAGTAAACGCGAAGAATTCAGAATGGGGCTGTCAAGGCGTTTTGTTTTCAAATGCAAGGCCTACTCACGTGCACTTTTTTGCTGTACAGCACCGCAGGTGATAAATTGGGAATGTTTTGGCAGTTTGTGAAGTTGTTTGTTCTTTTAATTGCGTCGGAATTTGATTACTGGGACGTGATATTGTTGAGGGTACTTTTGACCTTATTTGGCGCTTGGCATTTATTTAGTATTTTTCACGAATAACTGCCCATTATAGGTATGTGCATGCACTTATTTACCCGCCTTCTTTACCAGTATATGCGTTAGAAGATACTCTAGGGAAGCAGTTGTAGTTGCTGTTAATACTTTTTGTTTTCCATTCACAATGCCCAATCGCCTTGTTTTTTTACTGTACAGCACTTGTACCGATCAATAAAGATTGTTTTGGCTGTTTCTAAATGTTTCGTTATTTTAGTGAGGATGGGTTTTGGTTGATAAGGCTTAGTCTGGTTAAGAGACTTGTAACTTGGGTAAGGTAAACGCAAAATCTTTATAATATCACTGCTGGGACATTTTGTTTTTCAACTGTGACGCCCATTCACGTCCACTTTGTGCCATACAATACTTAACACGATAAATTTAGATCGTTTTGGCAATTTGTAATTAGTTTGCTTTCTAATAACGGAGAATTTTGATTAGTGAGACGTAATTTTGTTGAGAGGAGTTTTTACTTTGCTAAGCACGTGGTACCTACTCGTTATTTTCTTGCTGAAAGTATTAATTGTATTTATTATCCATTTTCTTTGTTTTTGCACTAAAACAAAAGCTAGCGAAGAAGAAGTAGGTGCGGCAATGAGTGTGAATCTCGCCTTCGCAATCACTTCACACATTTCTTGGGTAAGATCGGATTGTATTGAATGAGTTGTTGCTGCCTTTTTGTATGCAGCAAAAGATTTGATGTACGTTCCTATGCTGGGTGGGAACATGCTTTTATCGTTTATCCGTAGGCTCTTTCGTATTGTATGTGTGGTAAAAGGTGTGTTATTGCCATTACTCTGATATCTATATTGGCGGAAAGCATGTAAGGAGGAGGACTTTGGGACCACAGTTATTTTTGTGTTGATGTTATCTTTGTGAAACGTGTTGTGTAGAGGGCCTCGGTGATGGCTTAATCGTAGGTTCAGATTTGACAGCATGAGTTGGTGTTCGGGCGAGATAGACGCAGCAGAACCGGAGGAAAGGGTGGCTAGTGGGAAGCTTTTGCGTCACTACGTAGACTTACATGGTAGCAGTCTTAAATGTTTGCTTGTTAAGGTGTTTTCTCCTATCAGTAGTTATGTTCGTGGGTGTTAATTTTGCAATGCATTGGACATTCAAACATCAGCTTTTGCATTATTTAGTAGGCAATGTGAGATTGTGGCGTCACTCGCGGAGGCATCTGCGTCTCGGCTGTGCAACGTGGCTGTCGACATAGACGATAGCGGTGCGTGTTGAGTGGCATAGCGGTAGGTGTGACCTTTTATGTTGTTGGGCACAGGCATTGGGTGGGAATGGCGTGGCCGCAGGCTAAACAGACCAACTAGAGTGTGTGGCACTGGTGGGGGCGAGCTTATTGTGACGTTGAGAAAGGCTGATTATGGGTTGCGCTTGTGGTTGTGTCAACACTAAAAAGATGGAAGAGAGGAGCGGGAGAAGTGTTATAGAGTCCTTTATCACACCTAGTCTAGGCGGCCCATCTCTTCTTGAAGCTGTGTGTGTATTTTCTTGTCCTATCAAATTCTAACCTTTTCATATCACGTAAATCTGTGTACAATGATATTTTCAAGATCGTCAATTTGTAGTGGTGCACAGAACTCGTTTGTGGTTCCGTAAACGTATGTGTCCATGTGCATAGGTTTGCCTTTTTGTATTGAGTTTCACAAGAATCAAATGGGCCGAATCTTAGTTGTTTGTCAGACGGCAGCACTTTTTCGCATCCTTTAGTTTGTAGAGGAAGGAGGAGGAGGAGGATGGGGAGGGGAAGAAAATGTGCCCTATGATTGAATGCCGTACTTGCTTCTGCCCATTGTAACATTTACAGTTCATGCCATGTAAAATTGAGCCTGCGCCAGTAGACTCTTCGCGACTAGTCAAGGCTTGATTGCGGTCTGTCACTACTGTCGTGGTCTTAAGGCCGTACTAATGACAGGGTTTGGACTTTTTTTGCTTTTAGGTCAGTGTCCCCTAACCACGGGCACGCGTATTGGTGAGCACATTCCTTCGGCCCCTTGACGCCTACGGAATCCGCTTTCACCATGGAGCATAAGAAGAAGGTGGAGGAAGAGTCTACTGCGGACGCAGCACTTTAACCGAGGGGAGCACTAGGAAGGAGGAGGGCGCTGCTGGAAGAGGCGAGTGGAAGTGTGTAATGCGTGATCCGTGTTTTGCTGAGTGACTGGTGTTGATGAGTGGCGTGGGTTGCTTGCGATCTTGCTGCCAAGTAGTGTATGGCCCGTCGTTGTCGTTGGTATGCAAAAGACTCACACATAAATGTCTTTTTCCCACTACCGCTGTGCCGCCTTCTCTTAGTCTTCCCCCGGCATAGATAGGTGGATGGGTAGCCTAGGGGTATGTACTTTTCTTTTAAATATTACTAACTGTGCTGTGAAGTATCTATTGTCCTTTAAATTGCTTTATTTAGTTCAGAATGTTGTTGATCATACCACTTTGCCTTTATTTAGGTGAACTAAGATATTTGGGGTGCCTTTATAGCGTTCAAGTTGGAAGCCACAAAAGATGGTATATGATTAGCCGCTTGAGAAGCTAAACCTTGCTATTAGTCTCAGACTCTCTGCCTGTACTCAGTGAATGGAAGACGATAAAAAACCTGTTATTTACAACTCTGTTCACGGTATTGCTGCATAGAAAAGACTGCTCCCAGTCAGCACTGTTCTTTGGCCTTATTTTTGCACTGAAAAAAGACAAGCACCTTAGTTTTGTGAAGTTTCACTCACATTCTCCTTGGTCGTCTAGTTCCCAAAAGTGGGAAAATGCACAAGGAACAAAGTTATTGCCTTTCGTGGAAAAGAAGTGTCTTTATTGGCCAACTTGCGTACAAAAGGCGAGCCAATTCAGTTGGTGAGATCAGTGAACTACCGTCGTTCTGGCTGCTCGACAAGATCGAAACCTGGAAAGAAAACGAAGCAGTAATTCATTTACTTGATAGGAAGTCGAATTAAATCTCGGTCACATTTAACTTGAGGGTGAAGCCTCCTCCATATTTGATACAGTAAAAAGACCGACAGAGAAAGAGAAGAAGAGAAACACCTTTCGGAGTCACGAAACCGTCACGGCATTTATGGTGGCATTTGTGGTGGCATTTACGTCGTTGCGACAGGTCGCTATGGTCCATTTGCTCTCCTTTGTTTCTGCCTCTGCAGTGAGAGTGGAGAAACTGAACCGTATAGGCGACCCCATGACACTGACAATCGCTGTGAGTCGAGCAACGGAAGGCAAACATTTGCCTCAGCGATTTCTAACTGGGCAAAAATATTTAAAACGACTCCTAGGTGGATCAAGCGCCCCGCATCGCCTCACTATGAGTTGGTAGGCAGTCTTTCTCTGCCAAGATCGAATCCACCAGATGAAAGTACAATTTCTCACGGTACTTTATAAAGCTCAAAATGGGTGGACTTTTCTTGGTTTTCTTTTGATGTTTTGCACTTCAACTCAAATTATCTTCTTCTAGGGCAAATGGATGTCATGCGGCATCGGTTAACATGAAATAAAGTGAGGAGGGTGTTAACACTAATTCCCTTGAGAAAGCCAATCAAGTGTAGGTCAAATGACAGTTGATCATGCTGGGACAGCAAAGTACGTATCCAGACATTCCTCCTCATCCCTTCCTCTGGCTCCTTTGAAAAGATTTTGGAGCACCGAATCATCGGCAATAGCATCAGGTATTGAAAGAGGATGACCTCTGTGAATGCCTTTGGGAGGGATCGCGAGGCCATCGAAATTCGCCACGTCGGAAGAACTTGTTGAAGTGACCTGCCTCATTGATCGGCCTCACAATACTACTGCCGAAGAAGGAGAAGTATTTTGCCATAGAGATGTCTCAAGCACTTCCATCACAAGGCAACAAGTGGAAGCAAATGTGGAGCAGTGACATGAAATACGTCGAGAAGCGAGGCGACTACGCAGCTCTCTGGATGTCCTCTGATTCATTAATGAAAGTAGAGACGTCCAGATCAAAAGGGTGCCTGGTAGGTGTAAGAAAAGGGAGAAAGGGAGGAATAAATTCCAAGAATCGTCATCCACGTTTCTTTATTCTTGACTGACACCTTCATTGGTGTGTGTCCTACATCCCAAGTGGTTGCAAGGCTCCCTGCTTCTTTATTGGTGTAGAGGGATTTGTGTTGGCAAATGTTGGCGTTAAAAAGACATCCAGGAGTGGGCTGTGTACCTGTTAACTACAAGATAGTTGCAAGGATCGCTGTGGAGGCAAACACAAGACTGAACATCTCAGACAGGTTGACAGTTTGGGGGGAAGGGTGGGAGGAGGGCTTGAAGTCGCTGACATCTATACTCCCACCTTCCTGGTGGACACTGGATGTACTGGTAAGGACTGGACATGACTGAACTGGCGTGGACAGAAGTAGACTAGTCTGGGCTGGGGCGGACATTGCTGTCGGCCATGAAGAATGGTATCCAGACACGCTTGACACTTGATCCCCTACTCCGTGAGATCACCACGTTGGTTTAACTCCGTAGAACGCGTGATAGGCTCCATGGATCCATTTTTCATCTGCCTCATTTCGAGGCCAGGGAATTGCGTACACAGACTGGGAGGTGGACGGACTTGGACAGGACTTGTTTATTAACTTTCAATGATGAGGTGGAGATCAAGGGGAAGTCGCTAACGTCATCCTATCAGTAGAGGGCGTTGCAAAAATTAGCACTTCTGCAATCCCTAGTGAGTCCACCTCGAGGGCTCTAAGGGCTCTGAAGCCTAACATCAAGTCCGGTATTTGAGCAGTGCAGGACTTAGTCACTGTGCAAACTGAACCGAATAAAGAATTCCACCGCAGACGAGGGCGTTCATTCTCCATCAAGATAACCGTGCTGTCAATATTGTCACGATGAATGGAGATGAGGTTGACGTGTGAAAAGCAAATTCCATTATAGTCCAACATAAAAGGTAAGGAGGTATTCGAAATACTCGTGCCTACAAGGAGTCAGAAGGGAAGAGTGTGAAAGCCGGATCACATGAGGGGAGCCTCCTCCTCATTTACCAGGGAAACGTGACGTTGGTGAGTGGATCGCATGCTGACGGGTCGGCTGAAAGGCAGGTCGTGTTGCCTCCATATACACGGTCAATTTTCACCTCCTCTCCAGCTGCCTGTCAGCGAGCTACCAGCCCAACAACGTCCAAAATGCATGAGAATGAGACGCCAAATGACAACAAGTTGGTTGTCCTTGAAGTGTGCCATCACATGTTACAACCTTGATAAACTAAACAGACATGAATCATCTATTTGATCGGTTCTCACCATGAATCTTACTGCAACCTGAGGTTCGTATATTGGTCTCGTCACCTTGCAAGGTTTCCGCATTGACAAGTGAGTCTACATAATCAGGAACAGACGCTTCTGTTCAAGTCAATGTCCCATTTGTGGTTGACTTCATCCACACAAAGTAGTTTGCACGTTTTTCAAACCTTACTCTCTCCCGACACGGCACAGTAATTGAATGCTTCGACAAGAAGCTTCCATATTCTTGGATTCCCGACTTAGACTCAACGTGGGCTCCAGCAACATTGCTCGCAGGGAACAGAGGAGATGAGAGCAGAAGGGCACCGTCGAGAATGGCCTGTTGGGAGACTGACGCACTTGCATCACTGCTTGAAAATGCACTTCCCAATGCATTGCGACGGACACGGACATCAAAATGCATGATCATAATCAGTACCGCAGGATCCATCGACGCCTTGATTGCTCAACGAACGTATTATTTGCCTCTGATTCCTTATTTTGAAAATTTTGCCCTTTTCTCTTCATTTCTTGATGCTCGTGTTGTGAAATCAACGGGAATGACTTCAATCACATTTTTACATTGCAAGACTCATATACTACTTAAAACGGTTTGTGGGCGTATATTTCACCGAACGTGGATTTTGCCACATGTTTATCCCAACACTCCATGCGAAACCTTAAGACTTTCCTTAATTCCTTTTTTCCTTTCTCGCAGTCCAGATAAAGCATATATTGTCTGATTTAGTCCTTTTCAGCCCAGTGTGCCACATACCACCACTCAGGATGGTCCACAGGTAGCCAGGCAGGCTGGAAACCACAAATTCGCGTGGTCGCCAACATCATCGAGCATTGCTGCACGCTTACAGGAGACTTCAAACCCTCCAGTGAGTTAAAATTATCGTAGACGGGCAGCTATATGCCTGCTTCGACAGTGATTTTCGAAAGTATTTTATGGTCAGGACGCCTGATAGACACATGTATAAAGCACACTGGAGGCTTGATGGTTGGATACAAATGCACCGGCAGATTCTCTCGTGTACGCATTTTGTCATAGTTAAAAATGCGTGCCTTTATTCGACGCAATTCACACCTTTCCATACATCAACACCAAAATCTAGGGCCAGCTTGAACATCGCCTGTGTATCCTTCAAATGTACAGGGCCAAAGAGTCTCCAGCTCTTTGTCTACTACTGTTTGAAAGAAAAATCACTTTCAGTTCTTTCAGTTTTCATATTTTTTATTACAGATCCGCGTGTTTTTGGGCAGTCTCTCCACTTCTTTTCCACCTTCGAACCGGACAAGGAGTTCCTGCGTAAAACCAAGTGCCACACGATAAAAATGGAAGAAGAAAAAAAGGAAAAAATATAGGGCATTTGACTTTTGCCGTTCTTGAGAGGAGAAAAAAGAAACATTGTTTATCCCTTTTGTTCATTTCCTTCTTCTCCACTTCAACTCATTCATCATGTTCCCCTTAAATGGAGAAACATAGAGATTCTCCTTTAGAATGCAAAAAAATCTTCTAATGTGCTAGACTTTTAGTCCGGTTTGGCAGATTGACAGCCTCCAACTAAACGCGATCAAGTTCAGCGGCGACTTGACAAGTGGAACCACCTGAGCGGCTGCCTAGACTACAGCCATGGCCATCTCCGACAGATGCCAAAATAAAAGAATTTTGCCTAAACTGGATGTTTACAATCTGCTGAGTGGTCAGGTGATTAATAGTCCACTTTTCGAGGTTGTCATAGCTGACAAGTTAGCCTAGCACATCACCACAGGCCTTTTAATGCTTGCAGGGTTGCAGGTTTACCTGACGGTATGCCTGCTTGCCCACCTATGCAGCTCGATAACAAAACTTGTTCCCTACTTTGATAAAAGTAGGCCAGCTCGGTGCGGGTATAAAATGCTCAGTGGGGTAGACCTTTTGAAAAAGCCCTTCTGATGTAACAATTGTTGATTAATTCACGGTTACCAACAGAAGCGTAGGCAGAGAGTAGGAGGTAGCTGGTGAACCTATTTAATAGCGAATTTCATTTATGAAGTCTCTCTGGGGAGGCGTAAGGAAATAATGAGGGAGATAGGGAGCTATTTTATATGACACTTGCCTCCGACCATTCAATTTTGGGGAGTTCGTTTTAACACATTCACCACACTTTCACGTTAGCCAATGACAAATGACAAATGACATTCATTTATCATGAAAGGAGATGCTTCAAGTATAAGCGCTGAACCATTCACATAAATAAAGAAGTCATTTTGCTTTGTCAAAAGGGAGAAATTGGCCATTCAGTGGCAGACCAGCAACTAGCCAAGCGTAAGGCACTGCTTCGACGCAATTTTTAAAAATAAATGAATGCCTTTAGGGCAAAAAAGCTTGAATTCCTTCGCCTACTTCGCAGTGATTACTTGCGTCATGTGGCCGTCTGTACGGGTGAATTCTACCAGCGAAAGAGACTTTTTTCAAGCAGACCTTCAAGTGGGGATTTACCCCTGCACAAGTAACGCACAGTGTCCTCGTCTGCTAAATAATTTAATAAAACTTCAACGCCCCTGACTTGCATTTCTTGCTTAGATTAGTAAGCCGAGCTGACTGCATTCCTTTGTGACCTCCCCTCCTCCCTCCAACTTCTCCTCCTCCTCCTCCTCGCACCAGTTTCCTCCTTGATTAATAAATCTGCCACACGAAAACCATTTGGTGTACACACATTTAAAAAGTAACAAATGGGCTAAATATTAACATTTTATGAAAAAGTAAGACAGAATTGACAGATAGACCTAATCTTCTGTTCGTTTGACTGGGTCCGCGAACGAGATTTTGTACTAGCCAACTTGCCCCGATCATTGCTCGCAGCGAATTATATCGCAGTTTTGACATATCAAACTCACTATCATTTTGTTTGTATCCCTCCTTTTTGCAATCTCCTGTTATACTATCTAAATGCCAAGCATAATTTTGACAGCAGGCAGTTACGCGATCAAACGCACCATGGACGCATGACAGTTAGGAAAAGCATGCAAGGCAGAAGCGCAAGATTATGACTCCATGCAGGCGGTTGTGTACTTTGAAAAGGAATAAAAACTCCTCCAAGCACACAATTTGCAGTGGTCCTGTATTTTCTGCAAATGAACAACAGACAATATAAAATGATTTACGATACTTCAACAAAAAAGTCGAGCAAATTGATTTTGTCACCTCTCGCATGTCAACACACATTTAGTCGTTTATAACGACCAACCAGATTAAGAAGAATTTCCCCAATCAAACGATGCAAAGCGTAAGTGCTTAATAATACAATCGCCTTTTACATTTAGTTGCGAAAAAGAAATAACAATTTTCTGCATGATACTTTATTGCAGAAATAAAACCATTCGGCAGTGCAATAAAATGAGTGAAAGCCATTGGGGTGAGATGTGCGAAGGGGGTTTGCAACTCCACACCTATGGTCTCGACTAACCTGTGCTTTTTAAGCATCCTAATAAAGGTGACTGAAAATTCCTCTCATGAAAGAAGTCCTGGCATCATGGTGCCATACCACCTTCGGAGAATCACCATATTACGCCATCCCTGTAGCCTCTCGATGCTCCCTTGAAGGCAAAAGAAGGCAGAATACCGGGGCAGATTATATATATTCAACAGGCAGCGAAAATGACTTGCCGACATGGCCTGGAGGCCAGCCTACGCAGCTACGGCAATATAACCTTCATTATGACCCTGACCAATACCGGTAGTCCAAACAAGCAATGTACCACAATCCCCTTCATCTTGTTGAAAAATCACGTCCAAATGCAGCGATAACACCTCCCTCTTGTAGCATGATGAGGTTACTTATCAAAATGTCCACTTACTCATCCTGTCCTATCCGTCCGACTTTGGAAGGTGCATCTCATCCAAGTGCAAGCATGCGCAGTCCATGAATCAGGAGTGTTACC
The DNA here is from genome assembly GCA_036345935.2 of Taenia hydatigena. Taxonomy (NCBI): domain Eukaryota; kingdom Metazoa; phylum Platyhelminthes; class Cestoda; order Cyclophyllidea; family Taeniidae; genus Taenia; species Taenia hydatigena. The sequence goes on from JADWOT020000009.1 coordinate 17,063,829, forward strand.
TCCCCACCCATTTGGATGCTTAACTAGCCTGAGATAAGAACCAAGTTACTTTAACTCATTTGGAAAATGCAAAAGTGAGACTGCGACCAGAACTATCATCAGGAGACTGGTCAAACATTCCCACGAAGGACGGCCACCTGTCTAACGCACCGCATCTGCCTTCGCCGTGCAATAGTTAATCAAACAGTCTTCACTACATCAATTTCACCGCCTCTCACGACATCGTTATCTACCTCAACTGGAGAGGACATAAGAAGTAGGCGAAGTTAGGGAAAGTTGGTTACGGTTGTCGCTCACGTGTCCAAGTAGTCCCACTTCTTCCTCATAATACCTGCGTGTGTGTGTGTGTGTGATTAGCCCCAGAGGTGGGTTTGTTTTATGAGGCAAAAGGCATGTCTGCTTGCTTGCTTGTTTGGGCAGTGCTTCATTGGCCTGTGTGATGGATGGAGTGATCAGGAATACCACCCGCCTACCAGGTGGCAGCCAATGTCGCTGACCATGGATAATCCTTCAGTTGCACTTGGTGGCAAAACATTGCAAAGAAAATACCTTCAGGAAGACGTGCGCTCTTTCCTATGATGTGATGACTTGCGTCCTGCATTTGTTTCAGCATTTCCACATCGTCCAATGGAGGACTGGATCATGACGAAAACGAGGAGAGTGATTGACTTCATACCTTTTTATGATAAAATGAACTGAACTCCTCAAGATAAAGCAGTTAAATAAGGCATGTAAATATAGATCAAAGAGTTAGTCTGCTGGAGCACTTTGAAGGTGGCAGTATTGTGCCGAATCACTTTGAAGTTGCTGCAAGGTAGGTAAGGAATTGTATAATGCTGCAGCGATCCGCGTCTTTTACGAAACTGCAATAAGCCACAACAGCATGTTTGACTTTGTATAACTGATAGGGAGAAAATTTGGCAGGCTACTGACGCATACCTTGAAAGTGGAGACGACGACCAGCGCAAGCTCAACACACTCTCCTCGAGGTGCTTGTTCGCCTAGCGACTATTCAATTGTTTGCTGCGATTCGTGTAAAGCGTCTCCTTCGGTCAGACTGCCACTTTGTTTACCACAGTAATGCAGTATATGCTTTTATAATTTGGTGTGTATCTACACCTCTCCATTTGCATAAACAGCCGCAGTGCATTAGAAACCCTAGGATGAAATTGCACCTCTCGTGTGGTTTGATGGCCCGCAGGTGGTGGGAGAGACGTCAGCTGCGTTGTAGTAAGCGACGTAGAGGACCGACCAAATGAGGAAATAAATGATGATGAGATTAGGAGAGACAGTGGTCTGTGTGATGGTGTGGTACAGAGTTGAACTAAGTGCCGAAGAAGATAGAAATTTGAAGCCGAGTGAGTTTCACTTGCGCTAGCCGGTATGCCATCACCCTGTCAGGGTTTATGACTCCGTTAGCTATGCTGCTGAAACTTTTTGCAACTACGAAAATTACTCGAGCATAGACAATACTTTGATTAATCTGTAAGTTTGTTTGTACAATATATGAATTGAGGAACAAGCCACTTTTAGCAAATGCAGAATATTCTAAAATAATCAAAAAAGCCCTAAGAGTAAGCACATTTTTGGAAGCTAACTGACGCATAATTTGTAAAAAAAACCTAAGTGCAACGATGGCGGCTTGTTTTACTAGTTAAAAGCAATGCTGTGGTCGTTGATGTGCAATTTCAAATGCTATTCCATTCACATTCCATTTGAGCATGTAGTTTTATGGTTCGTTTATTCATTGTATAAACGGTAAATGATTTTATTTTTGATGCAGGCGTGAAAGGTTTTTATTAGTGAAATTGTGCAGACGACGTGACTCGAGTTTTGCAGGAGTTGAAATCACTTCTACCGTTTCACAGAAATATTCCCTTGTCTCAGGTCTATTAATCAAATGACGGAAGAAGTGGGGGGAAGGATGGGGAAGAGGATGAAAGGTGCAATAAAATGCAGTCAGTTCAGTGCACTAATTTTAATAAAATAAGTCAATTGTGTTAAATATTTAATAACTTATTTATCCTACGAGGGGACTATCAAAAGCGTCACTACACACGGGTCAAACCCCAGGTAGGCAACTGCCTTAACTGTTTATCTTCCTGCATTTATTGAAGAAACGTAGGATTGGCCGATTGTATCTCCCAAGATTTGCATAGGTGTTGAACTGTAGGGCAGTACCTCATGTCCATAATGTGTAATTTGAGCTCCCTCTCACTGAGGAGAAGGATTTAGTCTTTGCTCAATAAACGCGAAAGTTGCTTAGCGCAGCGCAGTGCTATTAAAAGAAAAGGATAGATTTACTTGTGGATTTGTCACCTTGAAAAAGGAAGATTTAATGAAGAGTGATTTCGCACATTTATACAGAAATGCAGTGCATCGCAGTGTGTTAAGCTTTAAATTTAGTCAAGTTTCATTTCCTCAGAGATGATTGTCATCCGTTTTGGGATAAGCGGACCAATTTTCGCCCAAGAAGTGTGATTCACTGAATGCGGATCACATAAACACTTTGAGAATGTAAATATTTGAAGTGTGGATTAGCAGAGTCAATCCACCGGTGCACATAAACTGCCCGTAGTCATTGCCATTTTAGCTCAGCTTAAAACGCGCCTATTGCTAGGTGAAGTGGGCAAATTGACGTGCACCTTTCCCATCCATCATCCTGCTGTGCCAATTTTTTGTGTGCAAAGTCTTCTGTGCATGAGCATTCACATAGAGGTATAAAAGTGCACGTTTGAGAGAAAGATAAATTTAAAATGTAGAGGAAAAAAGGGTTTGGCGTTTTCTAACCCATTTATGAGGAATTCTGCCTTAGGAAAAATAAGCGTACAGCATCAAGTCCCAGTTCCTTGCGTTTGTTTCGAAATTGATGACCATTTAATATTAAACAGCTTCATGCCCACTTTTCATAGGCAAAGTTTTATTTATGCCCAATTTTCGTTCATGCCAAATTGAGATCCTTTCCTCTCCCTAAGCCACGGGTGCAATTAGTCCTCAATAGCAGTTGTTAGATTACATTGGCACCAAATCTGCAATAATCTAAGTGACCAAAAACACGTTCGAAGTGTTTATGCGTAGGCGCGAGATGGTGGAGGCGTGAAGCTCCTTAGGCAATGCCACTTTCTCCTCCTCCACCATCTACGGTAGTACCATATCACAGCCTTAGCAATCTCTATTGACGCATGAAGTGCTCACCCAGAGAAAAGATGATAAGGAGAATGGAAGAAAGGTAGAACCTTAAATTAAATGAGACGTAATAAATGGATCAATGAAGTGTTTAAGGTCTACCACTCGTTCTACGGAAGTACACAAACGTGGCGATGCTGCGGAGGGGAGGATCAAGTGTCAAGCGTGTCTGGATACCATTCTTCATGGCCGGCAGCAATGTCCGCCCCAGCCCAGACTAGTCTACTTCTGTCCACGCCAGTTCAGTCATGTCCAGTCCTTACCAGTACATGCAGTGTCCACCAGGAAGGTGGGAGTATAGATGTCAGCGAATTCAAGCCCTCCTCCCACCCTCCAGACTGTCAACCTGTCTGAGATGTTCAGTCTTGTGTTTGCCTCCACAGCGATCCTTGCAACTATCTTGTAGTTAACAAGTACACAGCCCACTCCTGGATGTCTTTTTGACGCAAACATTTACCAACACAAATCCCTCTACACCAATAAAGAAGCAGGGAGCCTTGCAACCACTTGGGATGTAGGACACACACCAATGAAGGTGTCAGTCAAGAATAAAGAAACGTGGACGACGATTCTTGGAATTTATTCCTCCCTTTCTCCCTTTTCTTACACCTACCAGGCACCCTTTTGATCTGGACGTCTCTACTTTCATTAATGAATCAGAGGACCTCCAGAGAGCTGCGTAGTCGCCTCGCTTCTCGACGCATTTCATGTCACTGCTCCACATTTGCTTCCACTTGTTGCCTTGTGATGGAAGTGCTTGAGACATCTCTATGGCAAAATACTTCTCCTTCTTCGGCAGTAGTATTGTGAGGCCGATCAATGAGGCAGGTCACTTCAACAAGTTCTTCCGAAGTGGCAAATTTCGAGGGCCTCGCGATCCCTCCCAAAGGCATTCACAGAGGTCATCCTCTTTCAATACCTGATGCTATTGCCGATGGTTCGGTGCTCCAAAATCTTTTCAAAGCAGCCAGAGGGAGGGGTGAGGAGGGATGTCTGGATACGTACTTTACTGTACCAGCATGATCGACTGTCATTTGACCTACACTTGATTGGCTTTCTCAAGGAAATTAGTGTTAACACCCTCCTCGCTTTATTTCATGTTAACCGATGCCGCATGACATCCACTTGTCACCTTCTGATGGAAGTGCTTGAGGCATCTCTATGGCAAAATACTTCTTCTTGGGCAGTGATATTGTGAGACAGTTCGCTTCAATAAGTTCTTCAAACTTAAAGAATTTTGAGGCCTTGCAATCTCTTTATCATGAAAAAATAAAATTTTAGTTAAAGTGCAAAAGACTAAGATAAAAGGAAAACGAGAAGTCCATCCACTTTGAGCTTTCTAAAGTAGTGTGAAATAGGCCTTTTATTTGATAGATTTGATTTTGGCAGAGAAAGACTGCCTATCAACTGACAGCGAGATGATGCAAGGCGCTTAACCCACCTAGAAGTCATTTCAAACATTTTCGCCGAGTTAGAAGTCGCTAAGGCAAATATTTACCTTCCATTGCCCGATTTAAAGCGATTGTCAGTGCCATAAAACTGCCTGTCCAGTTCGTTTCCTCCACCTTCGCTCCAAATCAAAAAACAGAAAAGAGCAAATAGACCATCGTGACTTATTACAACGACATAAATGTCACCATAAATGTCGTGGCAGTTTCATGGCGCCAAAATGTGCCTCTGTCTCTCCAAGTATCTTTTTATGGTGTCAAATATGGAGTGTTTTCATCCTCGAGTTAAAATTGACCGAGATTCAATTCGACAATGTATCAAGTGAATGAAATATTACTTTGTTTTTAAATCATGATCTTACCGGGAAGACAGAACAATGATGGTCCATTAGCTTCGCCTACTGGGTTAGCTCTCCTTCTCTACGCCATTTGGTCAATCAAGACATTTCTTTCCACGGTGAAGACGATTGTTTTAATTCTTGTGCATTTTACCACCTTTAAAATTTAGTCAATGAGGATGAATGTAAGACTTAACAAAAAAATTGTTTTTTTCCAAAAAAACCAAAGTACAGTGTAAACTGGGAACAGTCATTTGGCTCAAGGGGAAGGCATAGACTATTTTTTATGCAGATATACCTTGAACAGCGAGGCAAACAACAACTCTTTTGCCTTAACTTCACAAAATGCAAAAATAGGGTCTAAAAATATTTGCAAAATTTGACTTCTCAAACAGATAAGCAAACAAGATTCTGAGACTTCCAACTTGAATGCTAGAAAGGAATCCCAAACATGTTAGTTCACCTAGCTAAATGCAAAGCACTGTGACCAGCCACATTAAGAAACAAAAAAAGCAACATAAATGATAAAAAACTGATAACAGATTCTTTACAGCACATTTGGTAACATTTTAAAAAGGACAAACTGGTTTTAAGTTTATTTCCAGTAAATTTAAGACGGTAAAAAATGACTGTTTTTACTTAGAGTACTTCAAACTGGCTACAAGTTGAATGATAACATTTTTTAAAGCTTCTAGCATGTCATGCCATTACATTTGCAACACAATCCAATTCTGATAGACTTTGGTGAATAGCTCAAGTCTCAAGAGACTCCATGCCTAATAAGATATCATCATCGGATAAATCGTACCCCACCAACAAAAGAACTCGGTATCCTACTACAACAGTTCACCATTTAAAAATCTGCAAATCAAATGCCGTTCATGCATAAAATATTTTCTTTCGTCAGTAGAGTACAAGACACATAAATACAGTGGTTAGCCTCATCCAAGCATATTCGTTGTGGTTTGTGCCTGTACATTTGTGTAGTTGTCACATTACCCATCATCGTCTGAAGTATTCTCCGAATCAGATGTTGTCGTGCTGTAGTCCCACTCATCCGAAGAAGAGGAAGAAACACGACGCTCCTTCTTGGGCTCGCTTTCATCTCCGCTGCTGTCACCGGATTCTGTGGAAGAAGACACGTCTAATGGGTTAAAGTATCCTGACGACTTCAACGCACTCGCCTCCTCAAGCATAGGCAGAAATGCACGAGCCTCATAATTGTCAGGTTCAGCCTCAATTATTTTCTGGCAGAGCATAAACGCCGCGTCGAATCTTTTGAACATTACGCTATCGAGAAACTCCAACAGAAGCTCGTTCGAAGCACCTGAACGTGATGTCTCAGGTCCCTGATGTGCACAATTGTTGTCGCCTGAACTAGACATTCAAACTGATCAAATTCGCTGACAGTCCAACAGAACCAAAGCAGTGGAATGAAAGTACCATCGTTGCCAATTGATCAATTTGGTGACTCGCTGTAGCCGCTCCCCTAGCAAGTTATAACAAAATATTGAACCAGCTTATCTCAAGAAAGCAAGTAATATGCAAAGAATTTCGCATTGAAGTAACTTTGACAAAGTTTAGTTTTTATTTCTACCCTGTTTTTAAATTTTTTAAGTTTGAAAGCTAGTAAACATAGATGAAAAGCGTAGCAATAAATCTTAACATTAAACAAACGCTTGCAAGGCCTATCAAACATTGCAAAATGAATGACTTCTGCTTTTGCAAAGCATATAGTTTTCCATGGCTGCTTATTTGCACATTTTAATTTACATTAGGCATGTGCCGCATAACCAATTTTTGCATAAAACACAGCAGCACATTTTCGCTTGTGATATACAGCGTAGCTTTTACAAAAAATTAGTTGACTTTCAGTTTTTAATTTTGCATTTTGATTAACTTTTACGTCCTTTAAGGTCGCGAATTAATGACTGGCTTGTGTGATTTGCTGTGCGTTTTGTTTTTGCATTTCTTCCCACTCAAATTGCTGGAGTTGCTAGCGGTCGAGAGCAAATAATGAATTGAAGTGTATGCTTTTTTATATAACGTAGGATATTGATGGATGTAGCGTCCCGAGGCTCCCTTGAAGGCAAAAGAATGCGGAATGCTGGGGTAGAATATATTTATTCACCGGACAGAGGGAAAAAGGCTGCTGGCATGGCCTGGAGGCCAGCCCACGCAGCTAGGGCAATACGGCCACCTCTGTGACCTTGACAGAAACCAGCACTTCTAACAAACAGAGTACTACACTGGAAGTGGGTGATTTAAATGCCTGCGCACGTTTATACGTGTTGATTAACGCGTCTGGAGAACTGTCGATTGGGAGCCATTGCAGTAATAGGTGGGAGAATTTATGCTCGTCACTCTATGCATTTGTTTTAATTTGTTTGTGGCGCCTTGATTAGCTGGAAGAATGAATTTATTCGTTCTCCTTCAGGAATATAATGCTAGTCATGCGTCCCCATTTTCACAAATTGATTGGACCTGCTGAGGATATTGCTTCTATGCTTTTTATTGTGCCTAGCCCGTATACGCGTAGCATGTGTTCCATACCAACAAAACTATTGTTAAGAAGACCATTGTTTTTGCTCAAAGCAATGAAGGTGTCGAAGGATAGCTGTGCCTCCTGGTTGCCGAGAAGGGGTTGATTCGTTGGACCAATTGACCCCAGTTGGCGTGATTACTTGTGCGAAACAATCGCTAGTAGAGGCGATGACTAATTTTCCTGTTGGACAGACAATGCCTATTTTGCGTAGGTGTTGCCTCAGGTAAGGGTTTGCTGCAACTGGGGTCCCGTTTACTGAAATACTTTTTGATGTAGCCACATGACTGTTGGTACTTTGTCGTGTATGAGTAAATAAATCATGCTGGAGTTGACTTAAAGGAAGTATTTTGGACCCAGCCCTGCTTTGCGTGGAATGTTCGGCTGCCTTTTAAGACGAAGAAGGAGAAAAGGAAGACGGGAGGTGGGGGATGGTGCGCACGTTGAAAGTCGTATCACTTTACGTGTCACTCTGCTCGTTATTCGGTGTTTTGTCGACTGGATGGGTCACGAGATATGATTTTTAGTAACGGTAGGGTCAGGGCTTAGGTTGGTTTGGGCTTTGGCGGCGGTGAAGGGGGAGAGGAAGGAGGAGGTGGCGGTGGCGGTTGCATCTATCAGACACTAATGGTGAACTGTCAACTAAGATGGGGACATTTGTCAGTTCACAACAGACATGTCAACAGTAATGACAAGTAGGGTCGATTTCGCTGCTTCACAACGACATGGACCTGGGTACCGATCTGGGTCAAGTGGTGCCAAAATGGGGCTAGAGAGCGGTCAATGTCGATCTCAAATCCAAATGACGTCACCAGTCAACCCTAGATATCGCTCCGCTCCGATTTATTGAAATTGTTTTTTTTGTACTATATTATGTTTTTACTTGTTTCCCTTATGATAATTTTTTCTCTTACTTGTGGGCCTATGTATTAAGATTTGAATTTCAATGTTTTAGCTATTGATTTGTGTTTATTCTAACGGCAAACGATTCATCCCCCATCAATTTATTGATTACCCTTTTGCTGATATCGATTGTTCAATCTATCTGTTCATCTTTGGAGGCGTTTTTATTAATTAATTTATTTCTGCGCCTTAATATGCCTTTTCATTAGGTTAATTGGATGGTGGGATGGCATTATCGATTTTCCCATCAAAGTAATGTTCATTGATTTATTTATTGGTTTGTCAATAGGTCTAATATGGTGATTTTTTATTTCCCAATTTTATACAAATATCTTGGTTCACATTGTGTTTTTATTATTGATCCAACGCTTCGCCTTAGGCAATTTCTTAAATTAGTTAAGAGCAGTCATTGATTATTGCCTACGCTGGCAATATAATCGCGAGTTTTGGCGATTTATTGATTCATTTGTTTGTCCAGCTATTTATTGATTTACCTATTGATTTTAATGAGACCTGGGATTCATTAATAAAGCCCCGACACATATTTCTGCTTATTGGGAGGTCAAATTTATTTCAGCGGGGTCAACTGTAATTGGTTATTGGATCGATTTCCTTTCCTTTATAAAACCATTAATTGATTTACTAATTTAAATACATATCGATCGGTTTTGAGTCACGCGACTGTGGTCTAAATTGGCTTGAATTGCGTTGAAGGCACGCGACCATGGAAGGCCCTCATTGGCTGGTGACAGGGTAACTCCGCAAACCTCCCAGACACGAACGAACCCTACTGGCCAGTCTCAAGGTCATAGGCCGACCAGGGACGCCAAGAAAGAGCAGTAAATTGGCACTGTCTTGGATTTGGTCCCACTGTTATGCATTACCGCGTGCAAAGAACCACAAGGCAGCAGTGCAATCGGCAACTGCGTGCAGTACAGTGATTCCGCGGTGGAAGGCGAAAACCACGCAGTTCAAAATCGCGAGTTTAACCTAGCCACTTGACTTACTTACGAATTCACCTCTCCTCTCCCGTACGTGCTATTTTCCCCTTCCTTTGGCCTGTTTAGCCCCTCATTGCCCCTTCCTTGCCGCCTTTTTTACACCCTTTTCCTCTTTTTCCCTGCTCATTCCCTTTTAGTAGGATCCGTTCTGTTCCCTCTAGTTACGTCTACTCCCTCGTCATCTTCTCCTATGTCCCACCCACCCATCCACACGGGCATTCACCGCACTCTTCCCTCAACCGCCCTCACCACCACAACTACTTTTTAGGCTACTAGTAGACATCCTCCAATCCTCATGCACTATTCTCCCATCTCTTTCTTTCCTCCCCTCGAAACACCTTTTAAGGGATTACTTTTCACCTTATTGCTTAAACCCAATTCATTCATCATTTGTTCCTTCTCTCTTTCTTCCCATCCCAACATCACCACCATCGCACCAACTACTTAATAAGCTGCCAGTAGATGCCCCACCACCACCACCACCACTACTACTACTACCTCTATCTCTCCTTTCCTTTACTTCCATCGTATTCTTTTCCTCTTTCTCCGCTTTTGTTCTCTCATTCATCGATTTATTCGTTCTTCCTTTCTTGCTTACGTACACACACCTACACCACCAGTGCCACTATTTACCCGATGTAATAGGCCTCATTCACTCCCTATATTATTATTTTTTGCTCTTTCTTTAATTTCACGCATTTCTACACTTATTATAGGTATGTTCTGTCTGCCCTTTTGCTTTATCATTTTTATTTTCATACATGGACGTGTCTCTCACTCCCCAAAACTTCACTCCCAATGACTCTACTTTACCACACTCAAATACTTATAAAGAAGGCTTTGATGCTTTCTATTTGATAATTCCAACATTCAGTTTCCTTTAGCAACTACTATTTCACCATTTTCTCATTTCAACTTGCGTATATGTGACGCACCGTTATACACATTTTCACCATGCTCTCTTCCCATCTAATGCGTCTTCTATTCGTTTTCCTTTTTTCCTCTTTTTATCCTCCTGCCCACCCCAAATTTATCTCCCCTCTACCCACCACCGCCATCGCACCTACTTAATGGGCTAATAGTAGATGCTCTACTACTACCACCTCTATCTCTCCTTCAATCTTTTCTACTTCCACTTCATTCTCTTTTTTTTTCACACTATTTATTTCATACTTTCTTTCAGTTAATTAATGTTTCCCTTTACTTCCAGCGCACTCCCTCCTCCTTTATTCCCTTCCCTTCCATCATTTATTTATTCATCTATTCATGTATTTAACCGCCTATCCCGTTTGTCAATTTGTCATTCATTTCAGCCATGTCATGCAACACCCACTCTCTCTGCCTCCCCTTCCCTCTGCCTACGCCACAACCTCCTAAGGTGACTCTACTTACATCTTATTAGTAGATGTCCTCCTCTTCTCTCTCCCTCTCCTGCATTCCCGACTTCCCTTCTAACTCCGCTAATCGTGCAACAAAGACCTTCCATTTGATAAGTATTACCTTTACTTCTACCTCATTCATTCATGCATTCTCACCTTCTTCCTCCTATTCCTCCTTCCTTCTTTTCGTTCCTTCATTTCTACTTCCATCATGGATATGCTCTTTTCTTTTTTTCCTAAATGTTTTCATCCACGTAATGCCAGCAGCAAGAGAGACAACCATCCTTCTTCTTCATTATTATCATTATTCTTGTGCTTACAATGCCCTTCCATCTAAACCACACAGTTGACTTCAACACTTTACCTTTTACTACTTTGTTACCTATATGTGACGCTGGCAGCCAAAGCCTTATGTTTATGCCCACCTCTTATGTACATGGGTAACTGATTTATTTGCCTTTAAAGAATAAGTGAAAAAGCGCAAGAAATCGTACTCCACACATGAGATTAGTAAAATGAACGCAGTCTTCCTTTTAACTCTAAGGAAATGAAACTCGATCAAACTTAAACCTTGACACACTGTGACATCCCACATTTCTGCATAAATGTGCAATTTCCATTTCTCACAAAATCCTTTTTTTTTCTATAAGTGACTGTGCCAAAAGTAAAACTCTCCTTTTCTTTTAATTAAGCTACACTGCGTTAAATGACTTTCGTGTTTATTGGGGCAAAAGATCAATTCCTTCCCCGCAGTGGGTGGGAAGTCATAATTCACATCACAGGCAAGAGGTACTGCCTCACCATTTGACATCTATAGAGCCCTTAAGAAACATAATAAGCCCACTTTACTTATTTGCATTTATACGCTAAAAGATGAGGTAAGTTAATTGATGACAAGGATTTGGTCCCTATATTACTTCAATAAGTGCAACAAAATATCTTTACAAGGCATGTGCATAAAAACATTTAACACGTGTGCAAGTAACACTTCATATAAGCTCTTTAAAAGATAAAAAATTGATTAAAAGTATAATGCATTCAACTTATTTGTCAAAATCATCGGATGGGACTGACTGTATTCCAATGCACCTTCCTTCCTCCTCCTCGAAACGGTTATTTTTGTTATAGATAAAGCTCAATTCAAAGCAAAATCCAATACAATTTCCATTTTTATAAAGTATTGAAAATAGCTATTGAAAGGCCAACGGTAGAAGTGTGGTTTTTACTACTGCATAACTCGGGTCACATCGTCCGCACAATTTTAATGGTGAATAATCTTGTACGCTTACATCTGTAATAAATTATTCACCTTTTAAAGCGAATTGAAAAATCCCATTACTATCTACATAAGCAGAATAGAAGGTGAAGTATCATTTGAAAGTGTACATCAACGGCCACAGCATTGCTTTCAACTAGTAAAACAAGTCGGACCGTCATAAAACGCTCTTTACAGATTGTGTGTTAGTCAGCTTCAAGATGTAAGCTTATTCTTATAATTGTTTTGAATTTTCGTACATGTGCTACACTTGTCAGAAGTGACTTAATTCCTAATTTCCTATTTGTATTATTTAATTAACAAATAAATCAAAAGCACCGCCCATACACAGGTTATTTCTGCAGTTGCTGTCAATCTAAGCAACAAAGCTAAAAACGCAAAAAGCTCTGACAGGGTGATGACATATCGACCGACACAAGTTAAACCCACTTAAGTCAGCACAGTGCCACACCATCACACAACCTCATCATAATTTATTACCTCTCATATGGTCAGTCCTCCACGTCGCCCACTACAACGCAGCTGACGTCTCTCCCACCACCTGTGGGCCATCAATTCACACACGAAAGGCAATTTGGTCTTAGTGGTTTTGGCGTGCCACGGCTATCCATGCTAATGGAATGGTGCAATAACTGGATCGATGTGCAACTCTGAACATTTGTAAATGAACTTTAGAGTAAGGCAGCAACAAATGTACCACTGTAGTCAGCGACTCAGCAACCTGAACAACGAAGACGCTTTACACGAATCGCAGCAAACAATAGAATTGTAGCGTTCCGAGGCTCCCTCGAAGACAAAAGAAGGCAGAATGCTAGAGTAAAATATAGATATTCAACGGACAGAGGGGAGCAAGCTGCTGGCATGGCCCAGAGGCCAGCCTACGCAGCTAGGGCAATACAGCCACCTCCGTGACCATGACCGAAACTGGTAGTTCAAACAAACAAAGTACCACAAGAATAGTCGCAAGGTTAATAGGCACCTCGAGGAGAGTGCGTTGAGCTTGCGCTGGTCGTTGTCTCGACTTTCAAGGTATGCGTCAGTAGCCTACCAAATTTTCCCCCTGTCAGTTATACAAAGTCAAACATGCTGTTGTGGCTTATTGCAGGGTCGTAAAAGACGCGGATCGCTGCAGCATTATACAATTCCTTACCTACCTTGCAGCAACTTCAAAGTGATTCGGCACAATATCGCCACCTTCAAAGTGCTCCAGCAGACTAACTCTTTGATCTCTATTTACGTGCCTTATTTAACTGCTTTATCTTGAGGAGTTCAGTTCATTTTATCATAAAAAGGTATGAAGTCAATCACTCTCCTCGTTTTCGTCATGATCCAGTCCTCCATTGGACGATGTGGAAATGCTAAAATAATGAATGCAGGACGCAAGTCATCACATCATAGGAAAGAGCGCACGTCTTCCCGAAGGTATTTTCCTTACAATGTTATGCCACCAAGTGCAACTGAAGGATTATCCATGTTCAGCGACATTGGCTGCCACCTGGTAGGCGGGTGGTATTCCTGATCACTCCATCCATCACACAGGCCAATGAAGCACTGCCCAAACAAGCAAGCAAGCAGACATGCCTTTTGCCTCATAAAACAAACCCACCTCTGGGGCTAATCACACACACACGCACACACACAGGTATTATGCGGAAGAAGTGGGACTACTTGGACACGTGAGAGACAACCGTAACCAACTTTCCCTAACTTCGCCTACTTCTTATGTCCTCTCCAGTTGAGGTAGATAACGATGTCGTGAGAGGCGGTGAAATTGATGTAGTGAAGACTGTTTGATTAGATATTGCACGGTGAAGGCAGATGCGGTGCGTTAGACAAGCGGCCGTCCTTCGTGGGAATGTTTGATCAGTCTCCTGATGCTAATTCTGGTCGCAGTCTCACTTTTGCATTTTCCAAATGAGTTAAAGTAACTTGGTCCTTATCTCAGGCTAGTTAAGCATTCAAATGGGTGGGGAGGTAAAACTCCTGATTCATGGACTGCGCATGCTTGCACTTGGATGAGATGCACCTTCCAAAGTCGGACGGATAGGACAGGATGAGTAAGTGGACATTTTGATAAGTAACCTCATCATGCTACAAGAGGGAGGCGTTATCGCTGCATTTGGACGTGATTTCTCAACAAGATGAAGGGGATTGTGGTACATTGCTTGTTTGGACTACCGGTATTGGTCAGGGTCATAATGATGGTTATATTGCCGTAGCTGCGTAGGCTGGCCTCCAGGTCATGTCGGCAAGTCATTTTCGCTGCCTGTTGAATATATATAATCTGCCCCGGTATTCTGCCTTCTTTTGCCTTCAAGGGAGCATCGAGAGGCTACAGGGATGGCGTAATATGGTGATTCTCCGAAGGTGGTATAACACCATGATGTCAGAACTTCTTTATGGGAGGAATTTTTTAGTCACCATTATTCGGATGCTTAAAAAGCACAGGTTAGTCGAGACCATAGGTGTGGAGTTGCAAACCCCCTTCGCACATCTCACCCCAATGGCTTTCACTCATTTATTGCACTGCCGAATGGTTTTATTTCTGCAATAAAGTATCATGCAGAAAATTGTTATTTTCTTTTTCGCAACTCAATGTAAAAGGAGATTGTATTATTAAATACGTACCCTTTGCGTCGGTTGATTGGGGAAAATCTTCTTATCTGGTTGGTCGTTATAAACGACCAAACGTGTGTTGACATGCGAGAGGTGACGAAATCAATTTGCTCGACTTTTTTATTGAAGTATAGTCAATCGTTTTGTATTATCTGTTGTTAATTGCAGGAATAGGGGACCACGACCACCCGTAAATTTAAAGGGATTTTTCCTCCTCCTCCTCCTCCTCCTCCTCCTCCTCCTCCTCCTCCTCCTCCTCCTCCTCCTTGCATGCTTTTCC